>RCUC01043485.1:0-13848 GCA_003697995.1 Taxidea taxus jeffersonii
GGGGGGGGGGGCGGGAAGCAGGCTCCCTGCTGAGCAGAGAGCCCGATGTGGGGCTCGATCCCAGGACCCTGAGATTACAACCTGAGCCGAAGGCAGAGGCTCAACCCACTGATACCCAGGTGCCCCTCGGCTGAGCTTTCTAATTACAAATCAGAATCCACCCTTCCTCATAGGATTTAATGGGATATTTGTGAAAATGCCACATAAGCTGTAATGCAAGACATCCATGGAAACACAGGACACACCTGCAGAAAGGTGTTGTAGCTGAGGTGTTGAGGGCTCTGCTCATATCCTCCTGGCACTCCGAGTTCTAGTACATTCCAGTGGTATCCACTGGCCAGTGTCTTTGCATCTACATCTGAGGACTTCTGCTTGAGCCCAGAGTGGGTCCATGGGAAGTGAGGGAAAGCTAGCATCTCTGGGAGCAGCCCTCAGTCAATAACAGATGGGAGCTGGAGGAAAAGTCACCCGTATACCTTGCTTCTCAGTAGGGAGAGCTCTGAGACCTGTTCTACAGTGTTCCCCAAAGCTGGCCTACAGATCTAGCCTCAGTTGTCCCAACAGTGACCTGTTCTCCAGTGTGCCATTGGTCAGCGTCCTTCCCCGCCCTGCCTTGCTCCCCTTAAGTGTGCTTGCTGGGCTCACCTCTCAAACAGGAAGGATCCCTGGCTTAGAGCTGGCTCTCCTGGGACCAAGCCAAACTAAAGTAGTCACCGAAGGGAAAGCTTTCATTGAAGGCACACAACCATGGTGACCGTAGTCCAGACTAAGATGGATGGTGATAGAAGCTGTGAATATAAAATGAAAAGATGGATGGAAGCAGGCTGGGAAAAGATTAAGCACTCCACAAATATAGGGGGAAAGTATCAGTATTATGGGTGTCGTGAGCATCAGGGCTGGAAAATTGCTCCTTAAACCAGCTCACAGCTACCTGTAACGACGGGGGCGAGCAGCAGCATGAATAATGTAAAATGGTGAATGATTGAAAACCTAATAACACACAGCTTCGGAGAACATTATGTGAAATTTAAACTGCATTTTTTAATATTTTCTTATAAATTTATAAAAGCACAGTAGTTTGGAGAGTAACATAATATCCATGTATGCACTAGCTGGAATGAAAAAGTGTTGCAGCTACATTTGGCTTTTCTTTCGTACTCCTCATCTGTCCGAATTCCCTCCCTCTTTTCCCAGGGGTGACCATACTTGTTCAGATTGTGTGTATTCTTCGTATTCGTGGTTTTGTCCTTTTACTCCATGTGCATGTTTCTATAAGTGATACACATTATAAGGCTTCGTGATTTTAAGACTTGCATAAATAGTATCACGCCGTGCAAAGCATTCCGCAACTTTCTGTGTTCGCTCGGCACCATTACTGAGATCAATTCGTGTTGCTGCTGTCAGCTGGGTTCACTCACTTGTCTTTGGGGAGATCCTCCCTTTATCCTGGGAGGAACCATGTAAAAGGTTTTTAATACAATAAACCGGTGGTTCTCAACTGGGGGTGACTGTGCACCTCCAAGTGGAATTTGGCCATGTCTGGAGATGTTTTGGGTTGTCACAGTTAGAGGCGGGGTGCTGCTGGTCTCTGGCGAGTAGTAGCCAGCGGTGTGGCTAAACTTTCAATAGGCAGGATAGAATTACCCAGTCCAAAATGTCGTCAGTGCTGCAGTTGACAAGCCCTGATATAGACAAAAGCTAAAGACTCAACATTCTCGAAGAATTTCTAGATACAGGGAAATAACCCCAAAGAAGGGCCCTTCAAGCTGAGACATGTCTCACATGTTCTGCTTGGTGGATCACTTTAGAAAGTGTAGTATGTCAAAAAGTATTTTCTTCTTGGATGTGGATTTTAGACTCTTTTCTAAAGGCTAAAAATTATTGCTTATTTGGGGGGAGTTGTGTGTATGTGTATGTGTATTGCCGATGTGTGAATATTGTGCCAAGGGTTGGGGAGGGGGATCCACAGACTCGATCTCTAGTTCTCACTTAAAAAAAAAAAAAAAAGATTGTATTTATTTATTTGAGAGACAGTGAGAGAGATCACAGAGGGAGAGAGAGAAGCTCTGCTGAGCAGAGAGCCTGACAAGGGGGCTCCATCCCAGGACCCGGGGATCATGACCTGAGCCGAAGGCAGATGAGCCACCCAGGCGCCCTCTATTCTTCATTTTGGTAGAAAAATATATTAAGGAACTAAACTAGATATGAGTTAGCAAATATTAACAGTGCTTTAAGGTCCTTCCTATTCATGGTGTTAAAAAATAACTTTTTAAAATCATGACTCTCATAGATATAAAAATGAGCATGCATTAAAGATCTTATTCAACTCATTAATGAGGAAAATGCAAAGGGTTTACAGCTAGTTCAAGGAAGGAGCCAAAGAACAGATACAGTCATTGTGATGTTGCGATTTATAATGAATATATATTTGGTCTTTGTCTGTTCATGGCACAGAGCTCCCAAAACCCTGGGAGTTCTCTAAGTGATCAAAGCTATAAAGGTGTCTTGACATTCTTTAACAACCCCTTTCAAGTATACCGAAGTTTATGTTAATGAGATGATTCTTGGACAGCATCTACAAGGGGAGAGGGGTGGTTCCCAGGGGAACAAACCAAGTGACTGGAGTGTTGGAACTTCTGGTCCCACCTGCCTGACCTCCCAGCTGGCAGTGGGGCTGGATTTTGACTCAGTCACCAATGGTCAATGATCTAGTCAATCCTGCCTCTGTATGTAAAGAAGCCTCCATAAAAGAACAAAAAAGGCTGGGATTCAGCTCTGGGATTCAGAGCTTCTGAACTGGTGACTACATGAAGATTGGGTAGAGTGGCACCTGGCAGGGCATAGAAGCTCTATGCCCTTTCCCCATGCCTTGCCCTCTGCATCTCTTCCACCTGGCTGTTGATCAGTGATCGTGTAAGTAAAATATTTCTGCGAGCTGATTTCCGTAACCTGCTCTAGCAAATTAATCGAATCCAAGGACGTGGTCTTTGGAACCACCAATCTATGCTTGGTCAGAAGCACAGGCAAAAACCTGGACTTTGCCATTGATGTCTGAGGTTGGGAAGGGGGATAAGTCCTGCACGACAGAGCCCTTAACCTGTGGGATCTGACATTATCTCTTGGTAGATAGGGTCAAATTACATTGAATTGTAGGATACCAGTTGGTGTTAGAGAATTGCTTAGGGGTGTAAAGAACCCCTTCCCCCCACGCACAGTTTACACACATCAGAACTGGAATCAAAATCATCAGTTGGGAATCAGAAGTGAAATGAGTAGAGTATTAGTTATAAAGTTGAGTTATAGGAGCACATTATTTTTTAAAATGTGGTGCTGAGGAAGGGACACATAGACAAGACCAGTGGAGTGGAATACATGGGCCACAAATAAAATATTGCAAGTTTAAAAAAAAAAAGAATATTAGTTATAGATGAGGAAGAGTGAAATGAATATGTCCATTGAGACACGACTAAGGTTTCTTCCACAGCAGAAGAGAGAAGGCAGTTGAAGCTCTACCGCTCTACCAGACAGGACATAATTTCTTGCCTCTAAAGAACAAGTATTTTGCATTGCTGTCAGTTACCGACAATTTGCAGAGTTGTAACATAGCTCCTATGAATTGGATAACTCAGAGAGTGCCCTACACTCTAGAAAAATCCAATTTCCCACCAAAGTACAAATTTTTCCCCCCAAATGTGGTAATTTTAAGACTGCATAAGCCAGTCTTCGGAAAATACACTGTGTACTATTACAATTATCTTGCTTAAGCTACGAAGCCCAGCTCCAAACCCTAGAGTGCCCTAGAGAGTGCCCCCTGCCCCCCTGCCAAAGAGAATGGGTATTCTCCTTGTCAGTCATTCTGAGTGAAGACAATTCTGGGGCAGGAAAATAAAGCTAGACTAGGGCTTGAGAAAGTCTGGAGGATTTCTTCTTTCTCTAAGTTGGCAGGCAATCAGACCTGAACTCCAAGCTAGGGCAACACCCGGAGTTGCTGGTTTCTTTTTGAGCCATCTCTGCCACGTGACGGACTGCCGAGATTTAGGCAAGTCTTCAGGGCTTGAGTTTGGACTAGTCATCTCTAAAGATAGCTACTTCTCCTGGATGTTGTAATTGACTCTCTGTTTCGAGTTTTCTTCCCCTGGAGCCTTCAAGGTGTGGCTTTTATTTTTTAATTTTAACATTTATTTATTTTTAAAGGTTTATTTATTTATTTATTTGTTGAGAGAGAGAGAGCAAGTGAGGGGAGGGTCACAGGGAGGGGGGGAGAGAAGCAGACTCACGTGGGGCTCGATCTTACCACCCTGAGATCATGCCATGAGCTGAAATCAAGAGTAGGATGCTTAAGTGAGAATGAGCCACCCAGGGGCCCCTGACATGGCTTTTTAAAAGTACAGTTTTGGGGCACTTGGGTGGCTCAGTGGGTTAAAGCCTCTGCCTTCGGCTCAGGTCATGGTCCCAGGGTCCTGGGATGGATCCCCGCATCGGGCTCTCTGCTCAACGGGGAGCCTGCTTCCTTCCTCTCTCTCTGCTTGCCTCTCTGCCTACTTGTGATCTCTGTCTGTCAAATAAATAAATAAAGTCTTTTAAAAATAAATAAATAAATAAAAGTACAGTTTTATCACAGCTTCGATATGAGGAATTTGGAGAAGGACTAACCTTGCTTTGAGACCACAGTAAAGCTGGGTCAACTGTGGTCACCAAGGGAGGAGAGCGGTGGCCAGCAGCATTACTGTCCAGTGGGAAGACCAACAGGCAGGGATAAGCTGTGGTGACCGCTCCTGGGTACTGATGAGGCGTTATGCTGGGGCCCTCAGAAATGCTGAAAAAACAATTTGAGGAGGGCCAGTTTCCAGCAGTTTTGCTGACTTGAGCTCCAGACATACTTTGGGTATGAGACAGAAATGTGACTTAATATTGTTGTTACAGGCTGATAAAGCCCAAGACTTGGGTTAACAATTGTTGGCACATCTTATAAAATCAGGAAAGATGGAAAATAACAAAGCCGATGGGCTAAAAATATGCCATTCTTTGGATGATAAGCTTGAGTGCTGATTTGGTTTGGAGAAGGAAGCACAGCATCAATATTTAATAGCGATGAGGCCGAATTTACAGTGAGAAGAATTCAAGAGAATGGTGATTCAGTTCCTCGGAGGGCTTAATCACCGACAAATGTGAATTACTAGACTTAAGACATCTCCCTCAGGCTTTACTACATAAGCCAATCCCAGGGAGTGCGTGACCGGTGCTGATAGTTTGGTGAAGCATATTCAGGTAGAGTCCATTTTCTTTCGTGTTTGGATCTATAATCTTAAATCTAAGATCCGGAGGATTCACTTTGTTGGCTAATTTATTTAGTAAGAATGAGTAATATTTTAAGCCTAAGTTTTATACTGCCCAGCCTAAACGTCAAGGACTGATAGATTTGTCATTAGGGTTCAAATAGAATTTGCACCAGAGAGGCAGTGTGCCTGGTACAAAGGTCCAGAATTTTGGTCTCAAATTTTAGCCCTGCTACTTCCTAGTTGCAAAATCTTGAGCAATTTGAATCTCACTGGGTTTTTATCTAATCATATGGTAAACTGAGGGTTTTAACCAGATGATCGCTAAGGATTCTAGCTTAAAATCTACGATTCTATAAAGAAATCATTCCCTTCTCCCAATTTTGCATAGGGCAGCAAAACTGATAAGAAACAGAGAAAGGGAAGAGCCAAGAAGCAAGATGGCACTAAAATAGCTAAATATATTAAAATTAAAATAATAATGAGGAAAAAATTTGCATCTATTTAGACCACAAAAAGTCAACAGGAAAGTCAAATCTCATATGCTGGCAAAGCTGTAGGAAAATAGTAACACACATATACTCCAGATGTTATTGGCAAAATCTTTTTAGAGGACATTTTGATATACATATCAAGTATCATAAATCTGTTTTGACTCAGTAAACCCTCTACTCTGATTTTTATATTATACGATTATTGTATTTCTCCATTTCTAAGGCAGTATCAATTTTAAGATGCAGCATCAGTTTAATTGAGGCAATATGAAAATTCAAAAGGAGAAAAATCCATATGTATGAAGATATTTACAGCAGAGTTATTCATAATTTGAAAAAACCAGCATTTGCAGCCAATAATAAAGAAATGGTTAAATAAAGTAGACATATTGTGTATAAATAAAATGGGATGGTATATGGTTATTAAAAAATTTATGATAAAAATGTAAAACCGAGAGAAAGTGTTTCTAAAATAATGTTATATAATGTATAAAAATTCAAAAGATGTATAAAATCTATACAGCTTTACGGACATTAGAAACAATACGACCATATGGATAAAAGTTTGAAAGAACTCCAAATAAATGAAGATCATTATGCTGTGGGCATATTGGAATTATGTACGTATTTTAAATGTCCCTCATATATTTTAAAAGTGCTTTAATCTCAAAAGATTCTGCAAACATTCTTATTTGTGATAGCCAATTCTCTTTCTTGGGTCCAGCCTTCTACCCTCTTGGTGGAGTAGGTAATTTAGATATCGAGCTGGGCAGCCAGGAAGTAGGCACACTGCGAGTTTTGGTAATGACATATAATGTGTTTACACAATCGCTTCCTTCATGAGTAAAGGGTATAATTATGCAGCCATCGAGGGGCAGAGCCAATAAAGCAATCCCTCTCATCTCTACCCAAGAACCCTGCCTAGGCTTGCAGGAACTAAATCTTCTTGAGGGAGGGAACGGGCTGGTAAGAACTCAGCTCTTCATCACGGGGTACAAACCTTAGCATCTCAGGGATGCTGGTACTTCTCTGTCCTCAGGGCCTGTGGCTCTGCCGGAATCCCAATTTCAGTATAGCTTAACTGGACTTTCTTGTTTTTTTTTTTTTTCTATTTTTTTAAAGATCTTATTTATTTATTGGACAGAGAGAGACACAGAAAGAGAAGAACACAAGCAGGGGGAGTGGGAGAGGGAGAAGCAGGCTTCCCACTGAGCAGGGAGCCTGATGTGGGGCTCAATCCCAGGACGCTGGGATCATGACCTGAGCCAAAGGCAGACGCTTAACAAGTGAGCCACTCAGGCACCCCTGGACTTTTCTGTTTAAAACAGCAACAGCCCCAGGGTGCCCAGCTGGCTCAATTGGTAGAGCACCCGGCTCTTGATCTCAGGGTCATGAGTTAGAGCCCCATGTTGGGTATCAAGGTCACTTAAAAATAAAGTCCTAAAAAAATAATAAAACAGGAACACCCCTGAAGAATTTATGTTTTGTTACATTATGGTATGGGATGGAAGTGGGCACATTAATCCTGGAGTTTATACACGTGATTCGCCTATGAAAACTCAAACTATGAAAACCCGATACTCAAGTGGGTAAGATATTTGTCTTTCAGGATCAGGAGTTACCTACCAGGGCCCCTTAACTTCAGAGCAATTCTCGAATTTAGAATATATAATAGTGATATATATGCAGTTCTGATTCAAATTTTCCCAAATGCCAATCATTTTTAATGGAACCAAATTATTTCTATTAAAATATTTTTAGAGAAACAAAATGGGTGAAAAGTTGAATCTTGAAAAACATTTCTGTGCTTTTAAACCATATTTACAATAATTATTCAGACTTTCTAATTTAATTGATTTTCCCACTCACCGTCAGGACTAAGACGTGCACTTCTACTTCACAAGTCTTTACCTTGATTAAACACTCAGTCATTTAGAGAGTATACCTGTGAATGAATTTTCTTAGGGTGGAATCCTATAAAGATTTTTTTAAGATTAAAAAAAAGATTTATTTATTTATAAATAAATAAAGGGATAATAAAGGGTAAAGGGAAAGGGACAGAGAAACTCAAGCAGACTCTGCTATCCGGATGCAGAGCCCTACGCAGGGTTTGATCTCATGACTCTGAGATCAGACCTGAGCTGAAACCAAGAGTCAGACACTGAACCAACTATGTCACCTAGGTGCCCCCCACACACAAATTTTTTTTAAGTGATCTCTACAATCCAATGTAGGGCTCGAACTCACGACCCCGAGATCAAGAGGTGTGTGCTCCACCGACTGGGCCAGATGGTCACACCAAGGGTGGACTCTTTAGATATCATATATAAATGAGAATGACTTAGCTGGCTTTTGTTCATGACGTGATATGGAATTAGAGACACACACAGCCTTCCCCCTTCAAAATATTACATATTCTGTCTTGGGTATCCTGTTGATGCAGGCTGGTTGGGTCCGAGGACCCAGAAGGGGTCCCACAAGAGCAGCCAAGAGGGGACCTGGCTCTGGGCATGACAGAAATCAACAATGAGCTGAGAAGAAGAGCAGAGTTTACTGAAGACAGAGAGGGAAGAGCACAGAAAGACCGAGCGGCTGGGAGACTCAGAATGGAGGGAGAGTGAGTCTCATCTTTGCTCAGGGTCTGGGGTTTTTAATCAAGATGATGGTCTGGTGTCCCCATCCTCTCAGGCATCCAGGAACTGGTCAGAACAAGGACAAGGGCTCTGGTGTCCTCCATAAGTCACTTAGGCCCCGGGGCCAGAGGTCTGGTGTCAAGGTGTCTGGGGTCGGTGGTCTTGGAAAAAGTTCACAGTGACGCGCCCGGTCACTCCATGGGTGTTATCTATTGTGCTGGAAGACTCCAAAGAAATCGTTAGCTCCTTGACCGATGCAAGGAGGACATGAGGTGGGAGTGTGGGTCCTAGCAAGAATAGAAGCCGGAGAAGGAGAAAAAAGGCAGGTTTTTTTTTCCATGGAGCCACTTTGGCCTTCGGCTTCCCTGTGTCACTGTTACTGTGACATTCAGGAAAAGCCCGACTTCATACTTTGTGGGTAATCTTTTTTTTCTCCCTTTCTGAAAATCTATGTCATTCTTTATCTTTGAAATTTAAAACATTAGCTGCTCACCTTCAGATACTGAACAATTTTAGTCAATTTGGCTTTGACATAGGGTCTTCCCATCTGGAGAGGAAACTTTTTTCTTCAGCTCAAGAAAACTGTATTCTCTTCTCCAAATACTGCTTATTTTTCACTTGTTCTGGAACTTTCTTTTAGACATGTCAACAATCCATGTATTGGATCTCTAGTGTCTGTGTCTCATATCTGATTATCTCAGGCTGCTACTACACTGGTCTCAGGATAAATGTGTTCTGATTTTGAATTTAAACTTCCCAGTAGTGTTCATTTTCTGGTCAAAGTTGGAGCACCCCACCAGCAGTTAACACTGACGTCAGTGGCTAACTCTCCCTCCCTCTGTGAAAGAGGAGAAAATCATTTTCCTCCTATTCTACTGGGATCTTGGCTGAGACGCCTCTGTAATAAAAAGACAAATTGACAGGAGAAAAGCAGACAGAGGTTGAATAACATGCATGTGTCATATATACATATATGGGAGAGACTCTCAAAAAGGACCCAGCCCCCACCTTAAATACCATCTTCGGCTAAAGACAAAAGAAAGATGTTGGGGGTATGGAGTCAGTTATAGGAGGTTACCCAGCATAGGCTGATTTGTCAGCGACTTTTCTATTGATAAATTTTCTGGAGATTTGATCATCCTCGTCTTCCTGGTACAGTGAGGGAGATACCCTTACAGATGGAGATTTCCCTTATAAATGTAGATGTCTCTTCCAAAAGGGTAACTTCTCTTCTTTTTTTCAGAGCTTCTGTGTCTGTTGTTGTTCTTTTGTTATTGTTTTTTGTTTTTAAAAAACAACCATCTCAAGATAATCCTTATACCAAAGAGGCATATTTTGGGGTCCCAGGATCTCAAGAAAATGTGTAAGGCAGACAGGCCATGTTTTTCAGGCTCTCTTTATAGAATTGGGTGGGGGCTGGGAGTGCCCACCAAATTCCTTTGGACACATGTGACCACTAGTGGTCCACCTCCAGCCACGTTTGGGCTGTCAGTGGGTTCCTGCAGGTGCACAGTAAGAAGACGGTATCCACTCCCAGGGAGCCTCGAACTCCCGTCACGGAGTGACAACATACAAGTTGTGCATGTGCTCGAGGTGTGTGTAGGCACACAAAGTGGCATGGGGACCCAGCTTGAGTCACCTGGTGAGGCAGCACCGGCAGCCACATCTTGGTAAGTTTTGTTTTTGTTTTTGTTTAAGATTTTTATTTATTTATTTGACAGACAGAGATCACAAGTAGGCAGAAGCAGGCAGAGAGAGAGAGGAGGAAACAGGCTCCCCGCGGAGCAGAGAGCCCAATGTGGGGCTCGATCCCAGGACCCTGGGAACATGACCTGAGCCGAAGGCAGAGGCTTTAACCACTGAGCCACCCAGGCGCCCCATAGTAAGGTTAATAGGAATTCTCCCCTCCCTCAATCGAAGACCCTATCCAGGATCACACATTACATTTTACTCTCCTGTCTTTCTTGGCACCTTTACTCGGGGGGAGTTCTTGCCTTATTTGGTCTTTGATGGCATTGACGTTGTTGAAGAATCAGGGCAGATGTGCTGTAATGCGGCCGGTGTGCAGGGGTGCAAGACCACCTGGCTGAGTCCCAAGCAGGCCATATGTGGCCACTAGCGTGGACAAAATCCAAAGGCGGAGAGATGGTGGGGTGGTAAACTGAGAAAGGGATTTATTTCAGTGAGACCAACACCTGCGAAGAGAGCGGACTAGTGTCACAGAGACTGCCTCCAAAGTGCCAGACATACATCCAGTCCAGGTGCATATAAGGAAACTGCGGCAAAGCTCGGTGGGAACGTGCAGGTGGGCAGCGAAGGGCAAACCCCTCCTGGTCTTGAGGTCAATCACGGGGGAACGGGGTCTCACTGGCTCAGGGCGGACCTTATTCCTTGAGGGGCTAGTTTCAGTTTCCATCAGGAGACGCTTTGCCCTCAGGGTCTTCTGCCTGAGCCAAGAGACAAGCGAGACAACCCAACTAGAAAGTTCGACGTCAAATTGGAAGCAGCTGAAGTCTTGTTTCAGGAACGTGTTAGGGGGTGTTTGATGTTTTCTCACAATTACAGTCAGGTTATGAATTTCTGGCAAGAGAATTTCATAAGTGATGTTGTAACCTTATTGACATATCCTATTAGGAGACATCATTTTGGTGCTGACTAATGGTCGGGTTCAGGTGGTGTCTTCCTACCACGCTTCTCCACAGTGAAGGTACCTTTTTCCCATTTGGAATGAGTATGAACTATTCAGTTCTGAGACTGTAAACCACAGTGTACTTTTTGAGTTCTTTTTCAACCTGGATATTCCACAAGCACTTTTATTACCACACGTCAAGAACCGACCTCTTGGGCACCTGGGTGGCTCAAATGGTTAAGCGTCTGCCTTTGGCTTGGGGCATGATCCCTGGGTCCTGGGATCGAGTCCCGCATTGGGCTCCCTGCTCAGCTCCCTGCTCCCTCTCCCTCTACTGTTCCCCTGGCTTGTGTTCTCTTGCCTTCTCTGTCAAATAAATAAATAAAATCTTTTAAAACAAAACAAAACAACAGCAAAAAAAACCACCCCTTTGGCTTCACCTTCTGTACTCAGCTTCTCTTTCCAAATTTCCTCTATCCTCCAGCAATGTCATCACCTGCTCAGACTTCTCAGCTAGAAATCGCAGGCATCTTTAACTTCTTTTTCTTCTTTCCACCTGAAGGGAAGGAAGTGTTCTTCTCTACTCTTCAGGGTCTTCCAACTGGACTCAGAATTAAACTGACATGAGTTAGATTAACGGGATTAAAAAAAAACCAAGTTTTTTCACATGTCCACAGAGGCCCAATCATGGAATTGAGGCCCGAGAGTATGACCAAGGCAGGCAGTTTTTAGAAGTTTTAGACAAAGAGACGATTAATCTATGAGGAATTGATGGGTCAAAGAAAACGGAATATAGGGAGCTTTATTTAGTAAGGAATTCTAGACAGGATTTGGACTGGGGTAGTAGATTACTAAAAAGTAACAAGGGTTGTGTAGAGGCCAATTTTAGGCAGCAGGCTTGAGCAATGGGATGCAGAACAAGGCCAGAGGGCCCACAGGGACCACCGAGCTGGATACAAACAGGCCCATCAGGCAACCCACCTCAAAATCGCCCTAAATCCTAGAAGATGAGTGTTACTTGCAGCTGAGCACAGGTACCAAAAAAGGAAAAATCCATACATTCCCATCCCTCTTTTAAGTACCGACCCTTCTCCCACCACCTCTAGGCAGTCTCTCCTCTGCTGCCCTGCCCAAGGCCCCCTTACAGTGTATCCAATAAACTTCTGTCTCCTTTGTTCTCCCTCGGGTGAATGCTTTCACTGCCTGTGCTCCCAGATTCTACCTGATCAGGTTGTCCCATGCTCGGGGGCCCCCATCTGATCAAGAGGGGCACCACAGGTCATCTATACAGCCTTCTGGGCTCAAAATTTCCCATCTCTGGTAATAAGGATGTCTCTTTACTGCCTGCCCCAGGGAGGGTACCTTTCACATGGGAGACTTATTTCCTGTTTTTGGGAGGACAGAGGAGGGTCTGAGAGTCCTTCTTGGGCAAGCTGCCCCTTAAGTCACTTTTATTTACAACAATCAGTATGCCAAAGTGGCACGTTTGAGGGCAGCCTGCCCTTGGCCCTTATACATCCAAATGCCAATGAGTCCTCCTAATTCCATCTCAGAAACATGTCCCAAATCCAGGGCCACTTCTACTCCAACACTTCAACAGCCTCCTACCCGGCCTCGGTGCTTCTGGAATACCATCTCTATTCCAGGCCATCCTCCTGACAGGATGATTTCCCCTAAACTTGACGTGATTGTCACTCACCGCTCTACTGCACGTCTATCCTCTGTTACAATCTATCTGTTGACTCGTCTTTGTATATAGAAAGTAAATGTTCAGGATATACAGAATATCATCCAAGATTCCATAACTTGACCCCAGTCTAGCTCCCCAACCCCCTCTTTCTGTTTCCCACTTTTCCCCTGAACACCAGCCAAAAGGAACTCGTCATTCCCCACAGGTTGGTTTCACATGGTTCAAAATCTCACGTCTTGCTCCTTGGTATTCTCTCAACTTGCGATGCCTTTCCTTCATTTATCCTTATACTCTTGCCCATCCTTTCCAGATCTCTATCAGATAGGCTCTTGTCTTTGAAGATTTTCTCAGCCTCTTCTTCACAGGAATTAGCTGCTCTCTGCCCAGACCTCTAAGCTCCTCGATGACCAAGACTGTTGCTCACTCGGTATTGTGCCCCAAGTACTTAGACAGTTGCCGGTCAGTGCTTCATGAACATTTGCTGTGGGAGAGAAGGCACGGTGCAGCCAACCACACACCTCAAGTTGTCTAACAGAGTGTGACACTGAATGGAAATCTTGGCAGAGCATCGCATGGACATCTCATATACTTGTGTCCTAGAAACAAGAACTGAATACATCTAGCCTCAATGGCATGAGAGCTTCCATTTCCGCATGTACTGATGCATGCTGAGAGAATTTTGAGCAGAGCCCAAGTCGTATCTTAGTTGTAAAGTGGAAATGTCACTGAAATATTGCATCATGTGTTGGGGGCCCGAGAAAGTTACTATTCCCAAGATTTCTTAATTCACTGTGAGTTAGTTCAGTTGTTAGAATAAACTTTGTCACTCATTGCTAAAACATTAACTAAAATAATGCATCTTAATTGATGGGGTATTTTTGTGTTTTGTTTTGTTGTTTTTTGTTTTTTACCTTCCATGTACAGGAAAAAGAAAGGATGTTATGACCAACTAACAAAGTCATTATCAGAGATATCTTTCTTTCTTTTTTAAAAGATTTTATTTATTTATTTGACAGAGAGAGATCACAAGTAGGCAGAGAGGCAGGCAGAGAGAGAGAGAGAGGGAAGCAGGCTCCCTGCTGAGCAGAGATCCCGATGCGGGACTCAATCCCAGGACCCTGAGATC
>RCUC01043530.1:0-12198 GCA_003697995.1 Taxidea taxus jeffersonii
GAAAAATTGGAAATACCTGTAGGTTTCCTCGGTGCACGAGAACACCTATCACTCACTCGGCATCTTTGTTGTTCCTCATACCATCTACTCTAAGATAACTGTTTATTTCTACAAATCCTACTTATTTCCACAAAACAGGAAAGTCGTGATGTAAATTTTGGGCTCAGTGATTCAAAGACTGGCCTAAGCCTTGCATCTGAAGACTGAGAGCCCATTGCCTGATGTGTTTCTCTCTGGAAATGAGTTTATATCCAAAGTGCTTTGGGGAAATCCATTTCCGATGGGAGCAAAGCAAAGGATAATGCAGGTGAACTGTTAGGTCCTTACCGTGTCTTTCAAATCCCTGTAGTGCTTGTCCCAGCCACTTCTCTCAGAATTACGTGTTTTAGGGACACCTGGGTGGCTTAGTTGGTTAAGCCTCTGCCTTTGGCTCAGGTCATGATCTCAGGGTCCTGGGATCGAGCCCCTCTTCGGGCTCTCTGCTCAGCGGGGAGCCTGCTTCCCCCTCTCTCTCTGCCTGCCTCTCTGCCTACTTGTGATCTCTTTCAAATAAATAAATAAAATCTTAAAAAAAAAAAAAGAATTACATGTTTACGTTCCTTTAGTGTCTCTACCACAGCCTTGCTGATACGCTTTGCTTTCCTCAGACACGTCTCATTTCTAGTCCTCAAGGCCTAGATTCTGTTCCAGCCGCCTGGAAGTCACCCCTCCAGCCATCGTATTGACTCACACTTAGTTGTCTTCAGGTAAAAACCAAGCTCTTAAATAAGCCTTCCCAGAATCCATTGCAATCCATTAATTGTCTGTCATTTTTAATTTCTATTTTAAATTTAAGCTCTCTACAGGCTGGCATTCTGCTCTTCTGTGAAGCGCCGAGGCTTTCCAAGCACTGTGCGCTTCGTGCAGGTGGCCTGGTCCAGTGGTAGGTGCACACAAGTGTCCTGTGAATCGCTAGCCCTTGGTACTCCGCAGTGCTTCCTGGAGAGGTCACAGCAGGGCACCTGATCTGTTCACCCTTGCTTCCCGTCACTGATGCACAGGACTTTTGCAGCCCAACTCCATCACATGTGCACTGAAAATTAAAGTAGTTTTCTTAACATTTGCTATTCGAAATCAAGATGTAAGCTGACACTTCACCAAAGCTCCTCTTTTTGAAAAGTTGTTTTCCAGCTAGAATTTTCTTCGTGAATTGTCCATGGCTGAATCTAATAAAAATAATTTATCTATTCTGGAGTTCAACTTATAAAAGTTTCTGGAATCTGACAGATTTTAGCTATTTCTTGAATAGTACAGATGTCTTGCTTTAAAAAAAAAAAATTACAACACCATATGTTCTCTGTTCCCATGAGTAGGTTTCAGGGAAGTTTTAATAGTTAAAGTAGGTTTTTTCTTTCTTTTGAAACCGAGCATGTGGATTTAGTGCTTATTAAAGTGAGAGACCGAGTGTGGTGGTTTGATTTAGGATTAGAAACGGGAGCTGGGCTAAAAGCTTAGTTCCATCGCTGTGCCAAGAACACTCCCCCAGACGCATCTCGCACTCACTGCAGATTGCGGGGACAGCTCCCCGCGTGCACTCTTGCCCAGCTCGTACTGTTTGGTCCCTTCGGCACAGCTCACGTCATCAGTTCTCTTCCAGAAGGCCGTGTTCCAGTGCTGTGCCATAAAGGGCCTATTTAAAAGATGGAGATGTTTACTATTTGACTCCTTCATTCTCACTTTCCATGACACAAGCCCTCTGCAACTCCCAACTGCAAGCCTTTCATTTTGAAAAATTCACACTGTGTGGCGGAGTACACCCACCTATTAAACACATAAACCAAGTAGCCGCAGTCTTGCTGTTGTGCAAACAAACCTATGTGTGAAGTCTGACAGTGCCGGGCTGCTCCGTGTAATTAAGACACCCCCCCCCCCCACGAAAAGGACCCAAATCAGTCTCTGTTAAGGAAAATATTGCACTCATTGTTTTTGATGACATCAGTAATTATTAACCAGAGATAAAAACAGTTTTCCACAATTTAAAAAATATATTCAGAGGGAATGCAAAAAACAGTATTGATATCTGGTCTCCTGGTACTGTTGGACAAAATTACCTAAGGATACAGTCCCTAAAGGACACATAGGTGAGGCCAGAGCTCTGCGACCAGAAGCAGGTCTGTGGGATGCTCATAGTCCTTTGCTCTGCACGCATATGAAGGAGGGATAAAGGTTCCAGAAAGAACTCAGCACCAGAATCACATGGTACATCATTCCAAACCAGGGGATGGCAAACTCCCTGCTCAGGGGCCAAATCTGGCCCACTCCCTATATTGATAAATAAAGTTTTATTAGAACACCACCACACTCATCTATGTCTGAATTGTCTGTGGCTGGTTTTGCACAACGGTGGCAGAGGTGAGTAGTTGTGACAGGAACTCTATGACTCTCAAAGCTGAAAACATTTTTTACCTGGACCTTTACAGAAAAAGTTTATTGACCCCTATTCTAAACCAAGAATTTAGAAATTTATTCTAAACCAAGAATCTAAGTCAGTATTTCAAACTGTGATTTTGGGTTATCGAATCCTAGTTTCCTTGTTACAGGGGTGGAACAAAAAAAAGTGGTAGGTCGTATGAGATAAAGTGGGATGAGGAAGCCTTTCAAAATGTTTTAAAGTAAGAAGCATAGGTATGGGGGGGCGCCCAGGTGGCTCAGTGGGTTAAGCCTCTGCCTTTGGCTCTGGTCATGATCCCAGGGTCCTAGGATTGAGCCTCGCATCGGGCTCTCTGCTCAGCGGGGAGCCTGCTTCCCTTCCTCTCTCTCTCTGCCTGTCTCTCTGCCTACTTGTGCTCTCTCTCTGTCAAATAAATATATAAAATCTTAAAAAAAAAAGAAGCATAGGTATGGAGATAGTGGTAATCACTCCAGATGACTAAAAATATTGTCCCATGATAATCCCTGGTGTATATATAGGGATCAGCAAAGAGGCTAGGTTAGGTGGTACATAGGGTATGAATTATGAGAAAACAGAAACAAGGTTAAATAGGTCAGTGGATCAAGACAACTTCTGCCCACTCATCCTTTTGACTCCTCTTTTAGTCTTGGACTATGTTCACCAACCAATCAGGATTCATTTCCATTACCTGGTAACAAGTTGGGGCCAACAGTCTCCAGTTATTCTAGTTGCCTGCCAGAAGTATCATAGGCATGTTGACTTTTAGAACTTCTCCACTTAGGGACAGCGTAGGATTTTACATAATGGTCTGGGAGTCCTTTCTGGCTATGCATGCATATATGTATGTTTGCATGCATATATATATGTATCTTTCTATCTACAAAGTATTTTTAAATAGTCAATTTTTACTATACTAATAAAATTTAGATATCCAATGCCTTTACATTTTAATTCCCTTATATAATTTGTGTTTCTTCACAAAATCCATATGGTTTCATAGGAAAATCTTCTAGGTAAGTAGAGACTCTCACTTTTGCGTATAATCCAAAAGGATACTTAACAATGTTTTTAAAATTTTTTAAAGGGTGGATCAAAGTCTTCTTGTTCAGTATGAACAAAGAATGATAAAAGGTAGTGAAAATGAGGCTGCCACTTATTGATTATAGGCAAATTATTTAGTCTTCATTAGTCTCAGTTTCCCCCATATATGAAATGGGTATTAGTATAGTACCTAACTCAGCATTGGTACAACAAATAAGTGAATGATGCAGGTAACATGCTTGAAACAGACTAAGTTAGCTATTTTTGTTATAATTATTAGGTCGTTTCACAACTCTCTAAAGTTCAGCCACATGACAAGAAAAGAACATCAGGATATTTGCCACGTAATTGTGCGTCAGTCTGAATGGAACATTTCCCACCAAAAGTGAAAATAGCCCAGTCTGGGATTTCTCTGGGTTGGGAAGGAAAAAAACAATCATTTGTTAGAGACACTGGTTTATGAGGATTTAACTGGGCACAAGTTGAATTTGTGGCTTGGTCAAGGAGAGAAATATTTGCAAAACATCTCAGATATGGTGGTGACATATCCACATTGTCGTTGGTAGCAATTTAAAATTGATAACATTATGCTGCCGCGTATTTCTGAGAAAACGGTAGTATTTAAGGGACAATAAGCCCAGTTTTCCTAGTATATTCATTTCTTTTTCTGAAATGTTCAGAGCATGTTAACTTTTCAAAGTGCCATGTGGGGAACTCTTTTTTTTTTTGGGTGGGAGGACTCTTTCTCTACAAAATTACAGGACACACATCAGCAAAACTCTGATTTTTTTTTTTTTTAACCTGTTTTAGGTTCAAAGCCTGAATGATTCTTTCAAATGCTTCATTCCAATGTTATATTAAGTTGATTTTTTTCAAGATTTTATTTATTTGTCAGAGAGAGAGAGCACAAGCAAGGAGAGCAGCAGGCAAAAATAGGCAGAGGGAGAAGCAGGCTCCCCGGTGAGCAAGGAGCCTGACAAGGGACTCCATCCTAGGACTCTCGGGTCATGACCTGAGCTGAAGGCAGATGCTCAACCTACTGAGCCATGCAGGTGCCCTCAAGTTTGGTTTTAAGTAAAGAGAAACATTCTGGTAAATTTCAAGAATGAAAATGAGCACATTCTTTCTTTGGTTTGTTTCATAAATAATGTTGATATGAGAAAAATATATATATACTTTTTAAAAACTAATATTTGTTGCTTCATTATTAGTGAAATGCATACCACTTGGGCCTAGATTGAACAAAGCTTTAAAATCATTGTAGTCAAGTTCAAATGAAGGTTGCTCATGGGAATAACATCTAAGATGGATCTTAATTTACTGGAACTGGTTTCCCCAGGCTTTTTGTTCTCATGATATTTAGTGTACGGTTCATTCACAGTGATTGGACAACATAGTATTTTGAAATAATCCATCACACTCGTGCACCAGGATATAATTGAAATGCATAGGGCACTTCCTAGAAAAAAAACAAAAGATGTTTTGTACAGACCACATCTGAATAGATGTCAATTTTGATATTCATCCAACTAGATCCAACAACATTGCTAACTTCTGCTAAGCACTTGAAGACTTTTTTTTTTTGCTTTAAAAAAAAGCATAAAATAAGCCTTTAACATATAAATAGATAAGTGATGTTGGGTGTGGTAGTTCTGCCTCATCTTAAAGAAGAAAGCATCCTGTAGACTTGGAGAGAATTCTCTAAGTGGGACCAGGAATTCGTGTCAATAAATCACTGCAGAGTGAGATTGTGATACTCCCCTTCACGGGTTACTCGGAATTTCCCAGTTAGCTTCCAAAGTCAGTGTGTTTCTGTTTTATGCTATTTGTTTTTTGACATTAAAATCCTTTATCATCATTAAATGGAGGTAGATTAGAATTATGTAGTATTTCTCCAAATCAGCTTACAGATTTGGGTGTATAGGCAATGCCAAGCAATGAAAAAACATGGTTTGCCTGTTGGTACTTCAGATGTGATCTATATACATGTAGCAACAACAGAACTTCACTGTCTGTCAAACATTTTTCTTTTCCTCTGTTGGTAGCTCTTCCTTTGGAAGATTTGAAGACTCCTGGATTTTTTTTTTTAACTAAAAATTATCTATTTGGAAAGTAGTTGGAACTTTCTTAAAAAGTTAATAGAGATTCATAAATGTATCCTATGATCAAGCAAGTCCACTGTTGAATATATACCGAAGTGAAATGGAAACATGTGTCCACACAAGAACCTATACAAAAGTTGGTAGCAGCATTATTCAGAAGAGCCTCAGAGGGGCGCCTGGATGGCTCAGTGGGTTAAGCCTCTGCCTTCGGCTCAGGTCATGGGATCTCAGGGTCTCAGGGTCCTGGGATCGAGCCCCGCACTGGGCTCTCTGTTCAGCTGGGAGCCTGCTTCCTCTTCTCTCTCTGCCTGCCTCTCTGCCTACTTGTGATCTCTCTTCCAAATAAATAAATAAAATCTAAAAAAAAAAGAATAGCCTCACAGTAGAAATAGTCCAAATGTCCACCAACTACAGTCTTATCTGCATGATGGAGTACAGTTTAGTAATAAAAAGACACAAGCTCCTCATACATGCCAACAACACGGATGAACCTCAGAGTCATTATGCTATGTTCCTCTAAGATGAGGAACAGGGATGCAGGGGGCCTATTCTTGTCACTTCTGTTAACAAAACACTGAAAGCCTTAGTTGGGGCAATTAAGCAAGAAAAAGAAAAAGGCAACCAAATCAAAAGAGAAGTAAAATTGTCTCTGCTTGCAAATGGCATATTATATACAGAGAACTCTAAAGATCACATACCAAAAAACTCCCCAACAACTTAGAACTGATGAATTTGATAAAGTTGCAAGATACAAAATCAATATACAATAATAGTTGTGTTTCTATACACTAAAATAAACTCTTAAAAAATTTTAAGGAAACAATCCCACTTACAATAGTATCAAAAAGAATGATTAGGAATAGATTTCACCTAGGAGATGAGAGATCTATACACTGAAAATGATAAGATAAAGGAAGTTGAAGAAGACACAAATGCATTGAAAGATATCTCATGTTAATGGACTGGAAAAATTAATATGTTAAAATGTCCATTCTCTTCAAAATGACCTGCAGATTCAAAGCAATCCCTATCAAAATTCCAATGGCACTATTCACAGAAGTAGGGGGGAAAAAATCCTAAAATTTGTATGGAACCATGAAAGATCCCAAAGAACTAAATTAGTCTTGAGTAAGAAAAGCAAAGCTGAGGTCATCACAATTTCTGATTTCAGACTATACTACAAAGCTATAGTAAAACAGATGGGTATTGACACGAAAACAGAATAGACACACAGGTGACTGATACAGAATAGTGAGCCCAGAAATAAATCTGCACATATATGGTCACCTAATTTTTGATGGAAGTGCCCAGAATACATAATGGAGATTGACAGTCTCTTCAATAAATAGTGTTGGTAAAACTGGATATCCACATGCCAAAAAATGAAATTGGACCCCTGTGGGATGATACCACCCACAACAATCAGTTCAGAATAGATTGAAGACTTAAATTTAAGGCATGAAACTATGAAATTTCTATAAGAAAGCATGAAGGGTAAGGTCCTTTGGTCTTGGCAATGAGTTTTGGATCTGTCAGCAAAAACAAAGGCAACAAATATAAAAATAACCAAATAGGACTATATCAAGCTAAAAAGTTTCTGCATAGCAAATGAAACATCAGAAAAATGACAAATTAAACAACCACCTATGGAATAAGAAAAAAATATTTGCAAACCATATATCCAATAACAAGATAATGTACAAAATATATAAGGTACACTTAGAACTCAGTAACAAAAAACACAAATAACCTGATTTAAAAATGGAAAAGAAGCTGAATAGAAATTTTTTTCCCAAAGATACAAACAAATTGCCAACAGGTATATTAAAAGAGGCTTATATTACTAATCATCAAGGAAATGCAAATCAAAACCATAATGAGATAATCACCTCATACTTGTTAGGAAGTCTATTATCAAAAAGACAAATGTTGGTGAGGATGTGGAGAAAAGGAAGTATGACTTCTGCCCTCAAAGAGCACCTTATTTGGAAAAATAGGAAACCATTAAGAAGTACCACACAGATTTTGGTAGCTCTAAAAGAAATATAGACAAGTGAGTCCCTCGAGTCTAGAGGATGAAAGCCATTACAAATGGTAAGAATAATTCATGAAGAAGCAAGATTTGTTAAAAAAAAAATACCCTGTTTATGGCACAGAAACATAAACAAAGGGCCATTCCATGGAGAGGGAGAACCAAGTCAAAGCCAAGTCAAAGCCAAATCAGAGGGGGGAGTAAGGTATGTGTTGGCACAAGTGAAACCCAGTTCACAATGAAAGAAGGGGAAATTAACAGAGCTCCTTCAAGTTTCATGGGAAACAGGAAGTCAAGTAAGATTCAAGAGTCCTAAGATAAATGAGATTTATTAGGTAGAGTATGTGGTGGTGACCACAGTCAGTTTGTGGATGGGAGACTGGAAAAAGAAAGATCAAGTAGGAATGTATTGAAAAAAAAAAAAAAGTAACTGTTTTTGACTCAGTGGAAAAATAAAAAGAATGAGCAGTCATGAACATTTTTCAGATAAAGAAAAGACATACTAAATAGTCATTATTTAACATCAATGTGTGATTGATAATTTTTTCCCTCATTTTGTGAAATAGGAACCTGAACGATGAGAAAACGAAATCTTAGGAAAGCAGGGTTTGCTGAATATGACACATAGTTGAGAAAAATCTACCTCATGACCCCAAATCTGGGGAACTGTTTTTTGCACCTGGAGCCATAAAACCAAAGATCTCTAGGATTCAGGCTGATAATATAAATGGATGAGGTAGATAAGCTAAAAGAGAAAAAATGACGTAAATATTATGATAAATGGCAACTGACTTTGACTTTATTATCCAGGGTTAATAGAAAGTAGTGACGATTGGGGAAATGCCTCATCTTAGAGGAAAGTCACCAGCATGAAGGTGAAAATCTGAACTTTAAGTTACCAAAAGCAAAATGTAGGAGCCAATCTTGATTCTTTGTTACCCTACAGCCTAATCTGGACTCCAGCCAGAATTTGATCACCTCTTCACCATGCCTGCTTTGCCTCTAAGCTGCCATCGTCTCTCTCCCTTCAAATATGTCCTCCTGGGTGTTCTCTCAGAGCTCACTCTTGATTATCTAGACTTCTCAAACTTTCTTTTGCAGTTTTTCAAAAGATAATGCCAGGCATAGATTGGGAGAGAACATTTTCATTATATGAATTTGAAAAAGAACTTATAACCAGAATTTTAAAAAATTCCTGTAATAATAATAATAAGAGATAAACAATTCATTTAAAAATACGGCCAAAGATTTGAATAGATACTTCATACTGAAGGTACCTGAAAGCCAAAAACATACCAGAAGAAGGCTCATTAGGGAAATGCAAATTAAAACCACACTGAGATACAGCCACACAACCACTAGAATGACAATTCATAGCTTGGGAAAAACACTTGCAAATCATGTGTATCATCTGCTTCTGTGTAATAAATTATAATAAGTCCAGCAGCTTAAAATGATCTCATAATTTCTAAGTGTCAGGAGTTTGAGCATGGCTTAGCTGGGTCTTCTGTTTTAGTATCTCTCGCAGCGCAATAATCAAGATTTCAGCCAGAGTTGGAATATCATCCAAAGGCAATGAATCTTCTTCTAAGCTCACATGGTGATGGCAGAATTGAATTCTTTCAGGGAATTTGGGTTAAATGCCCTGACCTTTTTTAATTCCTTCGGTGTGGACCTCTCCAATATGACAGCTTGCTTCATCAAATTATGTAAGCCAACAAGGCAATATAGAGTCTACCAGCAAGATGTAAAATACAGTTTTGTGTAACCTAAACTCAGTAGTGACATATCATTTTTTTCCTCCTACTAATTAGAAACAAGACACAAGTCCCACCTACCAGAAGCACCTAATAAAAGGGGATGATACAAAGATGTGAATACAAAGAAGTCGGGATCATCGGTAACTGTCCTAGGAGCTGCCTATCATGCATGTGTCTGACAAAGACTATAGAATATTAGTGAACTTCTATAACTCAGTAATAAATATATATATATGCACATACATGTATATATACACATACATATACATGTATATATATATATATATGACTCAATTAAAATATAGGGAAAAACTTAAGTAGACACTTCTCAAGAGAAGATATCTGATGGCGAACATGCTTATGAGAAAGTGCTCTACCTCATTAGTCATCTGAAAATTCAAATTAAAACCACAAAGAGACTCTACTACACACCCACCAGAATGGCTAACTTCAAGCAACTGACAATACCAACTATTGTCAAGGAAGTAGGGTGACCAGAATTCTCATCGTTGCTCATGGGAGTATAATATGGTTCAAGCACATTGGAAAACACGTCGGTAATACCTAATAAAATTAAACACACACCTACCCATGACATGACAGTTTCATGCCTAGACATTTCTCTCAGAATGTGTCCATATATGTACACACACACACACACACACACACAAATACTTTATTCATAATAGCCCCAAACTAGAAAATAACCAAAGCCCATCAATGGAAGCATACAACAAAAAGGTAGTGTATTTATAGGAATCACTACACAACAGTTTTTTAAAAGGATACGTTACTGACACAACAACATGAATGAATCTCCAAAACATTGTTTGATCAAAAGAAGCCATAAATAAAAAAAAAATTCATCTTGAACTGTCCGATTTTTATGAAATTCAAAAAGAGGCTTAATGAGTAGCATAATGATTGAAGTCAGCAAATTGTCATTTCTGGGAGGGGGTCGAGAGCCGTTGTTGATTCGGAAGGAGCATGTGGAGATGTTCCGGGTGTGATGGGCACGTTTCATATGTTCATCTGGGTAGTGGGTGTGCAGATGTGTGCATGGTGAGTGGTCATTTAAAATGTGTCCATCGTGGGGGGCGCCTGGGTAGCACAGTGGGTTAAGCCTCTGCCTTTGGCTCAGGTCATGATCCCAGGGTCCTGGGATCGAGGCCCGCATCGGGCTCTCTGCTCAGCGGGGAGCCTGCTTCCCCCTCTCTCTCTCTGCCTGCTGCTCTGCCTACTTATGATCTCTGTCTGCCAAATAAATTTTTAAAAAAATCTTTAAAAAATAAGATAAAATGTGTCCAACTTCCTGTGTGCTTACTCTAGCATGATAAATTAGAGTGAGAGAAACACAAAAACGCTTTGATGTACATTCCAGTCACTTGGGCATCTTGTGAAAATTCCAGTTCTGTTTTAGTAGGCCCGACCTAGGCTCCAGATTCTGCATCCGCAGCCAACACCGGGTGCTGCTGCTATGGGGGCAGGCGTGCGGGTTTCCCTTGCGTCTCCCTCTTCTTTCCTGTGTCCAGACTCTTAGAATCCAGAAACTCACTAGTACCATTTTCCTACAGAATGTGCCTCTTCTCTTCTGCTGGGTGTTTGCCTTTGTTGTGTTTGAATCCGCATTCATCAGGCCAAGAACCCAGTGTTTTTGAGCAGTTGAGAGAACAACCCCCCCAGTGCAGGGGATGTTGAGGGCATCAGAGTTAAAGCTGGGCTTAGCGAAAACCCTGGGATAGATCTTTGACTCGCTCAAGGGTTGGAGGCACATGACATAAGTGAAACAGACTTAACAAGGCTGGGTCTAGTGAGTGAGGAAATCATAATCCATGGCTCCTACAGGTCTGTGTCATGAACCCGGACCTGAGCTTCTCCAGACACCTATACCCCTATGTATTTTTTAAAACCTGGGAATCTATTTCAGGGCCACAGAAGATCAATCTGGGTGCCAATAGCATTTACAGCTTGTACTATGGACTAGGAAGAGTAAATCAGAAACCGGATCAATGATCGATATGTTGTTAGTTTGGCCATGTTAAAGATCGAAAACGGGACTAGTTTATGCTTGAAGAGTCTGTTACTCAGATCCTTCTTTGAACAGCAGAACTCTGATCTTTGATGGTTTATTTTCTTAGTACCTTTGGCTTCTTATATGAATAAGCCACTTTTCACAATATCTGATGATTCTCCTAGGTGATGTTATTATTCCTTAGCATAAACTAACAAAATGTGTTCACTTAACAAAATAATCTGTCATGCTTGAATTTGAACAAAATCTGTTTACTGGGAAAATAAATTCGAACAAAAGATGTTACTAGACAATTTAACGTTACTCATTAAAACAGTTTTCTGTGATGTATCAAGATGCGGATCAGACTTGCGAGGTATAAAATTTGGGCAAGTTTCCTGTCCGTAAAATGGAGATAGTATCTATCTCACAGTATTTTTAAGTGAGGCAATATCTGTAAAGCAAGAATTGTAGTGCATGGCATGATGTAGATGTTTGATAAGTTTTAATTCCCTTCTCCCCACCCACTCCTTGATCCAGAACACTAATCTCTAACTTCCTCTATTCCCTGCTATAAGCTCCGTATGAAAAGTACCACAGAAAGCATTTAATCAACTTATAATTCTGTGAGAAACTAGGCATCACTAAATATTATATAATATTTGCAAACTGTTTTTTCCCATTGGTAATCCCAGAAATTGCTTTAAGCAAAAAGCAGTCAGTGCACCTAAAGGAACACTTCAAGTGTCTTTTATCTTCATTATTTATTTATCTTCATTACTTTTAAAAATAATTATTGCAAATAAGCTAAATTTTTTTTT
>RCUC01043531.1:0-21123 GCA_003697995.1 Taxidea taxus jeffersonii
TTTTTTTTTTTTTTTTTTTAGGGCTTTTGATTTAGCAACAGTCTTCTCTGACTTCTTTTCTTATCCTGAATTAGTTGGAGTAAGACTCCTCAGCTATAATTAATAGCTGTGTAATGAGAAAAGGAGAACTCCAGCCCCATCATTGCCCATTCCCCACCAAGTGAATTGTCACCCATTTTCAACAAAACATCATCTTCTGACTTTTATGTACTATGAAAAGTCATAGCTGCTCTAGCATTGTGGCATTTTTCTGTGGGGAATTTGATATTCATTGTCAAGGTATTATTTTAATTACCATCAAATGTAACTTTTGGGTTAGGTTGCTATTAAGGATAAAAAGAACAAACAAACACAGAGTGAAAATAAGAAATAAGAAAATAAAGCAACAAGAAAAACCGGATGTCAAGAGTAAAATACAACAGGCAAAGAACCCCATGGAAACACAATGGCAACTGGAAAGTAGCCAGGGTCCTTTTTTGGGCAGTCTGTCTCAGTCTTCAACATTTGATCTAGTGATCTAGTGACCTGTATTTTAAATTTATATGATAGCTTAATGGGAGGCATCAGGGGAAATTGGTGAAGCATCTCACAAACCACATAGTAATCACCTAAGAAATTCTTCCCAGCAAGACTAGACTTCTTAAAATCAGGCAGGTCACAACATGCCTGTGTAAATGAAAACAGAATCTTACCACAAATAGCAACCAAAACTGATATTGATCTCCATCATTTTATTTTTTAAATGGCTGTCATATGCTTTTACCTATCATTTTTTAAAAGCACCATTATGGAGATAAAGTTCACATACCATACAACCTGCTCATTTATAAAATACAGTTCAGTGGTTTTTTAGTACATTCACAGAGTTGTGCAACCATCATCACTATCTAATTCCAGAATATTTTTATAGCCCCAAAAAGAAATTCTATATTCATTAGCAGTGACTTTCTATTCTCTCACCCCCAACATTGCCCTAACCTTGGACTCGAATTGAAAAATGAACTCTTATTTATTTATTTATTTATTTATTTATTTTTATTTTATTTTAAAATAAATAGGCTCCACACCCAACAGGGGGGGCTTGAACTCATGATCCTGGGGTCAAGAATCCCACATTCTACCAACTGAGCCAGCCAGGTGCCCCCAAAATCAAATCAACTCTTTTTGAGTCTGGGGTCTGCCATCTTTTGGACTGGAATTTACATCATTGGCTCTCCTGGGTCTCCAGCTTGACCCAGATCTTGAGACTTGTCAACCTCCTTACTAAAGTGAGCTAATTCTTTATAAATTGTATCCCTCCCTTCTGCTGCACCTCCTCTTTCTCTTTTGCTCTCACTCTCTCTCCATAATCGGATCTATTTCTCTGGAGAACCCTAATACAGCCACTTTAGGCCAATCTGTATTTCAGACATTGACAGTTCTGTCATTATTTTTTTTTTAAGATTTTATTTATTTATTTGAGAGAGAGTGAGAGTGAGAGAACACAAGTGGGGGGCAGGGGGCAGTAGCAGAGGGAGAGTGAGAAGCAGGCTCCTCACTGAGCGGGGAACCCAATGCACAGGCTTGATCCCAGGACACTGGGATCATGACCTGAACCAAAGGGAGATGTTTAACCAACTGAGCCACCCAGGTACCCTGAGAGTTCTCTCATTGTTATCCTTAGCTGATGAATCAATCGATTTCTCACAAAATTGGAAGCTGTTATGTTTAAGCTAATATCAACTTTTAAAACCTGAGTTATTTTATCTTATTTTTTCTCGACTGTTGTTTCAGTAAAAGTCTTTTAAACAGATGAGGAAGTAAAAAGTTCTATATCTGAATATGTGATATTGAATTAAAGTATAAATGTTTAATGTTGGTCTGAAATATTAGGCTAAACAATGCATTTCCCTGAAAAGGTGGTTCATAGAAAACACAGTTGAGTAAGTCATAGTTGACACAAAAGGGGAGGAAGGTGAGAAGATAGGAGGGAAAAGGCGGGGGGGGGGGTGGAAGGAAGGAAGTGGAAGGTGTCACCAATTATATTCCTAAGAGATTAGCTTAAAGCTGTATATGTTATAAAAGATTTTAATAAGCAAAAGAGATGTATTAAGCATTTTCTAAGGGTCAGATACTTAGCTAACTGCTTTATATGCATAATAATTTCATTGAACTGTCAAAACAATACTAAAGAACACTTGGGAGACATTTCCTCAGTGCCTGGCACACTTCTGAGTGCTTTTTGTATATTAACTTAAGTAACTTAATATATTTATTATCTATCCTTTGTGGCAGATGAGGAAATTGAGGCTTTGGAGAAGTTTAAGTAAGTTGTCCTCATTCACAAGTTAAGTGGTCATGGATTTAAATATGGGAAGTCTGGCTCCTATATCTGTTCACTTAACCAGGACAACACAGTCATTTTCTTTGAGAAAAGTGATATATGAGAAGTCATGGAAAGATTGTTTACAGTGAGCCAACAGAATACTGGGCAAACACCAGGTTTTGACATCCAGCTCTTAAAATTGTGTCACTTTAGAAGAGTTACAACCTCTCTGATTCTTGGTTTCCTCTCTATAAAAATAAGAAAAAAGCTCCCACCCTGCATACTTGTGACAAGACAAAGAGATAATGTATGGAAACCTTGGTAGTAATAGTTTAATAAATTATAGTTATATCAACATTATTATTATCTTTATCCATGTTATTATTATTATTCTTTTTTCTTTTTAAGATTTTATTTATTTATTTATTTATTTATTTGTCAGATAGAGAGAGAGAGCGCAGGAATGAGCACAGGCAGACAGAGAGGCAGGCAGAGGCAGAGGGAGAAGCATGCTCCCTGCCGAGCAAGGAGCCCGATGTGGGACTCGATCCCAGGACGCTGGGATCATGACCTGAGCCAAAGGCAGCGGCTTAACCAACTGAGCCACCCAGGTGTCCCATTATTATTATTCTTTTGAAGTTTGACATAGTGCTCAAAGACCCAAGCCATACAACTTTCCTAGCTAGACCTTGTTTTCAACCTTACAGTTCTAGTTCATAAAGAAAATAAAATTCTATGTTGATAGAGGTAAACTGAAACACAACAATTGATAGTAATGGAGGGTATCAGGTGCTTCTTTATAACAACGTAACTGGGGTTGGGGGAATGTTTTCCATTTAACAGAAAAACGGAATTACCACTTATTTGGAGAAAACAATGATAAATAAAAAATTACTAATGAGGTTCCTTATACTAACCAGAAGGACATTGATAGGTTCTTTTAGTTAATTAATATATTCCAGTAATTTATGCAAGTACCTGTACCATGATGTGGTTCTGGAGATGTTAGCTGGCTTAGTCAAAGGTCAGAGTTGCTGCAAAGCTAGCAGGTGACTCAGTAAAGACTAGCACACATCAACTTAATAGACCTTTAGAATTCTCAGTGTCACAAAGAGTTCTACTGGGGGACCAAGAGTATTTTATGTCATCATAAAAATAAGTAGTGCTAATCTATGTTTTTTAAAAACAAGGGTTAAGGTGTGGACTCAGTTTGTGAGGAGATTTTGCCTTCTGCTGTGCTGTGGAGCAAAGCTTGTTCCTCTCCCATGCAGGTTGAATTGACCAAAGCCATGGTTATGGAGAAGCCTAGTCCCCGATGGTCAGGTAGGAATTTGTGAGACAGTATTACATGCTGCTGAACCAGGTCCCAGACATGCTATACAGATTTTATGGGAAGAACTCCTCTTATGTCCATGGGGGATTGGATCCAAGTGGAAAGCCAGCAGATGCAGTCTATGGACAGAAAGCGATCCATAGGAAAGTGATGTCACAAACTTTACCAGTTGCTGCACTAAGTTTCGGCATGTTAAAGCTCATGCCACTCTGAATGATGGTGTAGTGGTCCAGGTGATGGGGTTGCTCTCTAATAACAACCAGGCTTTGAGGAGATTCATGCAGATGTTTGTCCTTGCTCCTGAGGGCTCTGTTGCAAATAAGTTCTACGTTCATAACGATATCTTCAGATACCAAAATGAGGTCTTTGGTGGCTTTGTCAATGAGCCTCAGGAGGAATCTGAGGAAGAGGTAGAGGAATCTGAAGAAAAGCAGCAGACACCTGAGGTGATACCTGATGATTCTGGAACTTTCTATGATCAGACTGTCAACAATGACTTAGAAGAACAGTTAGAGAAAACTGTGGCTGAACCAGAGCCAGACCCTGAACCTGAACCAGAACCAGAACCAGAGCAAGAACCTGTGTCTGAAATCCAAGATGAAAAGTCTGAGCCAGCACTAGAAAAAAATTGTTTCTAAGGATGCTCAAAAGAGTTCTTCCCAGCACCTACAGACATAGCTCAGACAGTACAGGAAAATTTGAGGACATTTTCTTGGGGATCTGTGACCAGGAAGAATGTTCCACCGAGTGGAGCTGTTCCAATTACTGGGATATCATCTCATATTGTTAAAAGTACCAGCTTCACAGCCTCGTCCAGAGTCTAAGCCTGAATCCCAGATTCCACCACAGAGGCCTCAGAGGGATCAAAGAGGGGGAGAATGATTAATAAAAATTCCTCCCTAGAGGAGATCTATACTAATCCATGAGGCTGGGGAGCAAGGTGATGTTGAACCCTAAAGAATCGTGAGACACCCTGATGATCACCAACTTTTCACTGGCAAACTGCCACATGAAGTAGACAAATTGGAGCCTAAAGATTTTTTTCAAAGTTATGGGAGCGTGGTGGAGCTACACATTAACAGTGGCGGGAAATTACCCAGTTTGGGTTTAGTTGTGTTTGATGATTCTGAGCCTGTTCAGAAGGTCCTTGGCAATAGGCCCATCATGTTCAGAGGTGAGGTCCATCTGAATGTGGAAGAGAAGAAGAAAGCTGCCCAGGAAGGGGACAATGGAGATAAGCACCTGCGGGGAAGTGCAGGCCCTCCAGGTGGGCTGGGTGGTGGAACGAGCAGCCCTCCCTGAGGAGGCATGGTGCAGAAGCCAGGATTTGGAGTGGGAAGGAGAATTGCTCCAAGGCAGTGAATTACTCTTCTCTGATCTTCAAGCAGCACTACAAATCTAGCTCCTGCAGAATGGCGAATTCCTTACACCACCATGTGGTATCCTGGAGTTTGACCCCAGTCTGTTAAAAACTGCTTAAGTTTATACAATTTTACTTTTTGTATTAATGGTGTGTGCTTCTTCTCCCGCCCTTCCCTCTCCTGACCTTTTAGTCCTTCACTTCCAGTTTTGTGGAATGATATTTTAGGAAAAGATTTAGATTTTTAAAGAAGAGAAAAAGACTGAATTTCCTTGCTTTACTTTTACATATACAGACTGAATTTTTTTTTAAGCCGTTTCCCCAAAGGAATGTGTCTTGCTTATTTCTGACATTTGTTTCATTCATTGGAATAGTTCTTATTTTCTATGTGTTTCAAAAGCCTGTGAGAAACACAAGATTTGATAAACATTTTGAAGGAGGAAAAATCCAAAATATTTCTTCTTTGAAAGTCATGACTACCTTCTGATGTGTGGAAATTGTCATTGGAAAAATTGACAGTTTTGATTCTTGCTGGTATGGTTGAAAACTGAGTAAAAGGTATTAGTAGAATTTTTTTTCTTTTGATATGTGATCACAGAACAATTATAAGCCTACTGTTTTTACCACTTAAATTGTGGGGTAGGTTTTAAATGTCTAGGATGCAACTAATTTAGATGTCTTTTGAAATAGAGCTGTTTCATGTTTAATTTGTATTTATGAGAAAAAAATACCCAAAAAACAAAAAAGAAACTCCAAAACCCAAATAACACAAAACCAGAGCAAAACTGTTGTGTCTTGTATTTATCTCTGATTCCAGCCTTGGCAGTTGTTTAAAGAAAAAAAAAATTTTTTTGAAAGGCTAAAAAAATAAATAAAAATTTAAAAATAAATAAAAACAAGGTTTAAGGAGGTGCCTGAATGGCTCAGTCAGTTAAACATCTGACTTTGGCTCTGGTCATGATCGCGGGTCCTGGGATTAAGCTCTGCCTGGAGCCCTGCCCCAGGCTTCATTCCCCAGTCAAGCTCCATACTCAGCAGTGCACCTGTTCATCCCTCTCCCTCTGTCCCTCCTCCCCTCTTCCCTCTCACTCTGCTCCTCCCCCCACCCCCACCCTCACAAACCAGCCCCCCACGCTGGCTTATTCTGTCTCAAATAAATAGATAAATATTTGAAAAAAATTTTTTTAATTTTAAAAATAAAAATAAGAGTTAATCTGCACATTATGAAAGTAAACCAGAAAGAAGTCAATAAAATTTAAATTTTTAATTAAATTTCTGGTTTTGCTATTAAATACTCCTCTTAGTGGGTTTCTTACATTCTCTCCTCCTGAAAATAAAATGTACATAAGAGAATAAGTGTTGATAAAGAGAGATATTGCTGATATAGTTAGTTGGAGCTTTATTCTTTTCTCTTGATTTCATTGGCTTTCCATTGTCTTCTTTGTCTTGTGCAAATAGCTGTAGATACACATTGGATAGTGTGTGTAAAGACAGTGTTTGAGGTTGCGTTAGAATAATAGATGCTCCTGAGAGTCTTTTGTTAAACTGGTCTTTTTTTTTTTTTTTTTAAGATTTTTTTTTTTAATTTATTTATTTGACAGAGAGAGATCACAAGTAGGCAGTAGGCAGGCAGAGAGAGGGGGGTGGGGGGAAGCAGGCTCCCTGCTGAGCAGAGAGCCGGATGCGGGGCTCAATCCCAGGACCCTGAGATCATGACCTGAGCTGAAGGCAGAGGCCTTAACCCACTGAGCCACCCAGGCGCCCCTGTTAAACTGGTCTTACAGCGGCTCTGGGGGTTTCTGTATTGTTCTTCGGGGGGCTCTTTGTTGCTAAGAAGTATCTTTCAAAGGCAAGAACTGTGAGTATTATGATACATCTCATGTTTGTTAACAATGAATGGGATGGTCACATTAGCTCCTTAATGAAATATTACTGCTTTTCCATTTTCTAGAACTACTGACTCTGGTTATTAGTATGATCTTTATCCTAATATTCAAACAGAGACTGTTTAAGGGTTAGGGTCCTCCTATGAGAGACTTCAGCCTAAGCATATGCATATCTGTGAAACTGGAATCAGTGATTTGGAGCAATGTCACTCATGCTGCTAGAGCATAGCCCCATAAGAACTTCAAAAATGTATTAAAAATGAAGGAAAGAATGGAAGGAGGGAAGGAAAGACAGAAGGGCAGGTGGGCAATCCTGCTTTTGCCATGCACTTTATAAGAGAGGGGCTGAGTTAATTTTCAATTCAGGACGGTCTTTCTAAAGTATTCCAAAGGTGCTCAGTCATGATGCTTGGATTTCTGAATGCTAAACAGTCATGGAGAAGGTGGCTGAGTCACTGAAAGAAAGGGAAGGAACACAGAGCTCCACTAACAAAATAGAAGAAATGTCAAAATACAGAAAAGAAGTTCCTGAATGATGGGTATTTAGAGAAGGCAGAATGGAGGAAGGAAGGGAAGGGAGAGGCAAGGGGGAAGGGAGATGAAGAACTATATGAGTACTTTGTAAATGGTGGTTCATTTAATTCTTCAGAAGAACCCAGTGAAGTCAATGTTATTCCCACTTCACAGATGAGAAAATTAAGGTATAGAGATACTAGAGAATTTGTCTCAGACTATAGTTTGTTAGTAGAAAAGCTGGGATTTAAACCCAGGGGTATTTTGTCCCAAAGTCCATAACTTTTACTATCGTGCCATCCTGGGTAAGTTTGGAAGCTTGAGAAAACTCACATTTCACGCTGTTCATTTTGCTCCCGTAGGAGTAAGACAGTTCTCAGCAGATGCATACCAGATCTGGTAACTGACAGCTGGTTATTCTAAGTGGATTCTACAACTTTTTTCCTTTCTGGTATGCTGAACTCCAGATGCATTCCACAGCCTCGTACAGCTTTACAAAGTGATCCCATTCCCTTCCAGTATTTGTCCCCAAACCTTCCAGTTTACCTAAGGAAATATACTCTTTTATTATTTTTAACTTTTACTACTTCTAAAAGATTTCTACTCCAGCAAGCATGTGTTCTTTAGGTATTCAACAGCTGCTTTATGATAATGACAACAAAAGGCCTTGCTCAAAATGTTCAGTTGATACAATTATCATTACTTCAAATTCTCATGCTATTATATTCTAAAACAATTCTGCCCAGTTCTTTAAATCTTATTCCCCTTTCTACAAGCTGTGGTGTGTCTTAACTATTTCTTATCTCACAATTTGTAGTTAGCATAAAGGGAGAATCCTCATGTTGAAAGAACATCATTTGCAACTTGAAAAAAAATCCTCCTTATCTGTGGTTATATACCATCTTTCCTTCCATCTTTCTTTCCCAATGTTACTTGTGTCTTTGTTCCTTGATTTTTTTCAATGAATAAGTTTGTTTGTTTGTTTGTTTTTATGGATCAGCTCTCCTGGATTTTCACTTTCCTATTTCATTAATTTCTGCTTTAGTCTTTACTAGTTAATATTCTTCTTTTGCAATTTTTTCTAAGTTTCTTGGTTTGTATGTTATTTTGCAACAAATACATTTAAGGTTTATGATTTCTGCTTTTCTATATTTTCATTTTGTTATGTAGGATTTTTTTTCTTGTTTCTAAAGATTTTGTAATTTCTCATTTGTTCTTCTCTTTAATCTAGATTTAAAGCATTTTTAAGTTTCCAGTTGTAGATCAATGAGAAGGAATTTTTCTTTTTAATTGTTTTGATTAATTTTATCCTCATTGTGCTTCAGTAGGTGATGTGGTCCATCTGATCACCATCTTTTAAAAATGTGATCTTTAAAAAATAAATAAAATAAAAATATGATCTTTATTTTATGATCTAGTTAAGTTTCTTCTTTGTTTGGACAGAAAAAACACGTCTGTTTTCCATTGGGAATGAAAAAACCCACCTATCTTTTACCTGTGTGTGGTTATATTACACATAAACCATTTAAGATCCTTTTTAATAGTCTGGATGCTTCTGCCAAATGTACCAGTTCCTCCCCACCTCCAGCTGAGGTAAATCGCAAGGTCTCCCACCCGTTTCACAGAACTTGGGCAGTGAGAAGTGAGGCCTGTTTCTGTACTTCCACAAATCACCTGGTGATTGTCAAGATCTAGTAAGGAAACTAGATAATGAGGAACGAGACCTAAAAAACGAGTGCCATGGCACTGGCCCTGCCGCACAACGGGCTTGGAGACCCCGGGCGAGTCACTTTTCAGGTTTTCTATTTCCTCATCTATTTCCACACTCGATGGTGTGGTCCTACTTGCTCTGCCGAAATTACAAGGTTTGTCGGGAGAAGCAGCGAGATAAGGAACGTGAACAACACAAAGTGAGAATGAAGTAAAAAATCCTAGCAGTGGTTGCTAGTGTTTAGAGACAGTCCCAGAGAAGAAGATAACGATGTAAAAACTGGCCAGTACCGGCTTCAGCTCCCAGCGGCTCCCTTCTCTGGCCCGCAGCCACCCGCAGCTTCCTTCGGGGACGCAGTCCCTCCCGCGAGCAGAACGCCCCTTGCAATAACGAAGTCTCCCCTCCGGGGCACCCGCGGCGTGGAACCTGCGGGAAGAGTGTTGGGCAAGTGAGCAGAAACCTGCCCGCAGCTCAGATTCGCGCTCCAGCACCACCAGCCCCGGCCGAGCATGTGCAGTGCCTCCTCCCTCAGCCGTGGGGGTTGACTGGCAGTTGTTGCCCAAACGCTCGTTAATCAGGAGAGGCTCGGGGCCCCCGACGCCCCCGGGTCTGGGGCCGAGTCTCGGTGGCGGAGATGCCGGGCCTCTGCGCTCGCAGCTCGCAGCCGCCACGTTGAATCTAAGCTCCCCGCCCTCGGGAGAGAAGGGACCGCTGGGGTTCTGGATGCGGGCTTCCAGGGAAGATGCTCTACGCCGTCCCGCGCCTCTTCGCGAAGATCGCTGAGAGCCGAGCGCGAGCCGGGGGGCGCGCCGGCCCCGGAGCCGCGGGAGCCCGCGCCGCGCCCGTCTGCGCCGCGGAGCCGCCTCGCAGCCCGCTTTCCCCAGTTGGCTTTCCTGCCGCAGTCCGGGCCCGAATTCACTCTCTTCACTTGTGAGTGAGCACACACAAGTTCCCCGGGCACGACCCTTCCATCTGTTTCCCCGGGGGGAGCCCAGGTTTTCAACGATTAACCTCCCAGCCAAGGGGCGGAGGGAAGGTGGCAGGATGCAGGGAGCGGGGCGGGGAGAGGCGTTCTTGCGCGTTCAAAGGCAGCAAAATTAGCTGCCGGCGCTCAATGGGTTTACTTTCTTCGATTTTGACAAACAAATGCAGGGGGATGCCTGCTCGGCCGACTGCCGCCCCGGCCCGGAGCTCTGGCCTCACTTCGCAGCCTGCTGCCGAGTTTCCCACCGCAGTCCTGCTCAGCATCCGCCGAGCTTCGCCCCCTAGCCCAAGTCTGCAAATGGATGGATGCGGGGCTCAGGCTTCTCCTGGTCGGGTTAACGCTGGCTCCGGCTAAAGCCCCGAAGCGCCCCCTTCGCGCCTCCCGTTTATCTGCTCGCCCCCACCACCACGACCAAAGGACGTGCCCCTCTGGTAGTGTCGGGGCTCCCAGCCCAAGAGAGGGGGAGGACACCTCCCTATCCCCTCCTCCCCATCCCCGCCGCGGTTCGGGGTTTTACTGCAGCAGCCGGAGGTGACAGCGACGTCTTAGCCTCCTCCGTTGCTCTCAGAGCCCCGGCTTCCCCTGCATCCGGAAAGCGCCCCCTCCTGAGAGGCTGGTCCCTGGAGAAGTGCTAACGAGCTGCAGAAAACGAAATTTAAAAATGTAGAAGTCGCTGGGCTGCATTCCTCCGAGGACGAGCCCGATCGCCCAGGACAGAGAGTGGCAGCGTGTGGGAACTTGGGACCGTAGAGCAAGGGGGGAGGGGAGTGGTGCAGCCGGCATTCTCTTCTGGAAGGAATCGCTGGGAGCAGTGCGGTTGGACACAAGTTTGCGTGGGAGTGTTTTCCTTTTGTCAATAATTAATCACCGGAATCGGTCCGGCAGAATTGGAGTTTTAGCAATAGTGCAGAGGGCGGGGCCGAACACCCAACTCCAGGAGGCTCTGAGGCGCCGGGCGCAGTGGGAAGCTCGCAGCAGCTGGGGAGGAGCCAAAGCTTGGGTGCTCACCTAAGCCGCAGGGAGATACACCCGACCCAACCGGGAGGTAAGCATCTTCCAAAATATATGCTTGAACGCTAAAGTAGCTTTAGTAGGATAGAATTCCTGTCTCTACCGGGCAGAAATGAATTCTAGCTTTCATGCAATTTATCAGTTTATTATTTAACTGCATTAAAATTTTAAGAATTGAATGGGTTTTTCCATTTGCCTTAGTTACATAGTTGCCTTTCTAACATAGTTAGAAACTAAGAGGTTTCACTCAACAGAAGCTAAACTTTATTACCGAAACTTTCCCAGCCAAAGAAGAGAAAATTACTTTGTGAATTACTTTCATCTTTATCTTTGTGTAGTTAAGTAACTATTCAGGGAAATATCTTTGGGAGGTGCTCGGTTTCATTCTTAAATATTCTAGTGTTATGTTCTTATATAATACTTTTTGCCCCTAAAGCTACTTTAGGCGATAGTACACACAAGACAACTACCCAAAAAGTGAAGAATTTCCAATTTTAACATTTTCTCGTGATTATTAAGCAGTATGTATTTTCTCAAAGATGCTTACATGATCGTTCAGAAGTAACCAGACTTCTAAACCCCAGGAGAAAGGAATAGTTAACTTTGACGTGGAAGTGGGGATGTGAGGAAGGGAAAGAAGAGGGTTTTAGATATGAGCAGAAGTTCTATGTCTGTGTCAACTAAAGTGACATTCAACTGGTTGGCAATTAACATAGATGAGTTCAGCCCCCGATTCAATAAAGAATTTAAAGAATTGTTAAATGTAAATCTTAGCCCTAAAACTACAAATAAGTTCATCAGGGAAATTGGGAAAGTTGTTTTTCTAAAAAACATAGTAGTGTGATTGTTCTTTTGAATTAATTAAGAAATATATGGTCATTTTTGCCTGTGAACTTTTTAGATCAATGCATAAAACTAATGAGGTTCTGATAACTTAAAATGCACATTTTAATTATTTCTATGCTTTCAAAAACAGGCATCATTTTGATAACTTTCAATGACTTTGATGGTTTTGTACATAGATTACTAGAGCAATAATAAGCTCTCATATGAAATGCACTGTCACCTTCAACATTCAAATATTTCTATTCAGCCACTTAATAACAACAAATTAAGAATAGTTTGTCAAACTAAATGCATGAGCATTCTAGAATTTGACTGGATATAAAGTGAAAAGTCAACCAGGCCTCAACTACAATCAGTTTTCTTAATCCACTATTTGTAAATTTACAAAATTTACTTTTGTAAAAACTGTCCTTCATAATTCTCTATCTACTATGTCAGCATAAGCTATTTTACCACCAAGTATATAAGACACAACATTTGCATTACAAATTATCCAAATAGAACTCAACTTCCAGAATGGCTGTGTAAGGAGCTCCATTAACTCACTTCGCAGCAAAACAACCACTGGTGAAAATTATAGATAAACTAGTTAGTCTCTGGAAACTGTTCTGAGGAAATACAACAAGTGAAGAAAATCTTATTCAAGACTAACTGCTGCAATTCAGTAATAACAACAAGAGTGTGAGGCATTTCAACCACAACCCACTTCCCTGTCCCCCTCCAGCTAGCAGATGGTACTCCATTCCAGGTGGCTGCTATCAAGAACACAGGGCTCCCTCTCAACTTAGATCCCAGTCTAGGGCTATGGTATAACCCTGGTAAAAGCAGGCTACCAGCATCTTATCACCCACTTTGTGTTGTAGAAGCTTTCACCTAGGCATGAGCAGGCAAGAGGTCTCAGGCTCTTCTTCCAACTACTCCCATTCTTAAGGCATATGAAGAAAAATTCAACATCTAAAAGACAAATAAGCCATACAAAAATGGGCAAGGGAATCAAAGAGACATTCTCCAAAGAAGATGTACAAATGGCCAATCAACACATGAACAAGTACTTACTATTAGTAGTCATTAAGGAAATGAAGATCAAAAGCATAAGGTACCATTTCACACCAACCAAAATGGCCATAATAAAAAAAAGACAGTTAACACTTGTTGGAAAGGAGGTAGAGTAATTGGGACCATCATACATTGGTGGTGGGAATATAAAATGGTGAGTTACTGGGGCAGGGGCACCTGGGTGGCTCAGTCAGTTAAGCATCCGACTCAATTTCAGCTCAGGTCATGATATCAGGAGCCCCACATCCGTCTCCGAGCTCAGCAGGGAGTCTCCTTGAGACTCTCTCCTTCTACTTCTGCCCCTTCGTCTGCTCATACAAACTCTCTCTTTCTCCCTCTCTCTCTCTCAAATAAATAGATACATCTTTGAAAAACAAAAGTTTAACACAGAGTTACCATATAACCCAGCTATCCCACTTCTAGCTATATATCCAAGTGAATGAGAATGTACGTCCATGTACACAAATGTATGAATGGTACACCAAGGTTCAGAGCAGCGTTACTCATAATAGCCCCAAAGTGAAAACAATCAAAATGGTCACTTACTGATAAGTGGTCACTTACTGATAAAATGTGATACAGAATAGAAAAATGGAATATTATTTAGCAACAAAAAGGAATGAAGTACTGGTACTTGCTACAGCATGGATGAAGCTTGAACAGATTATACTAAATGGGAGAGGACCATATACTATGTGATTCCACATATATGACAGATCTATAATAGGCAAACCTATAGAGACAGAAAGAGTGGAGTTGGGGAGGAATGGGGAATGATTGCTAAAGGATACACATGTCTTGTTGGGGTGATGAAAATGGTCTAAAATTGACTAGTGATGTTTATATCACTGTGAGTATACTAAAGACCATTGAACCGTGTACTTTAAAATTTTTATTTATTTATTTGTCAGAGAGAGTGAGCACAGGCAGACAGAGTGGCAGGCAGAGGCAGAGGGAGAAGTAGGCTCCCTGACGAGCAAGGAACCCGATGTGGGACTCTATTCCAGGACACTGGGATCATGACCCAAGCCAAAGGCAGCCTCTCAACCAACTGAGCCACCCAGGCATCCCTGAACTGTGTACTTTAAATGGCTAAATTATATCTCAGTAAAGCTAGTTTTTTAAAATAAATTGGCCAAGATATTCAAAACACAGATGGATTTAGAACTTGGGAGTTCATGAATTCCCATATACCATTAAACCAATGGCTTACATGAGGCTTTTTTTCGCTTCCTAAGATTTTATTTATTGATTTGTCAGAGAGAGAGCACAAACAGGACAAATGGCAGGCAGAGGGAGAAGCAGGCCCTCTGCTAAGCAGGGAGCCTGACAAGGGACTTAATCCCAGAACCCCAGGACCATGATCTGACCCAAAGGCAGATGCCTAACCGACTGAACCATCCAGGTGTCCCTACAAGACGCTTTTTCACAAGGGCCACATTGAAATATATGAAATAATCAAGAGTGGTACAGGTGTTACACAGCTCTGTGATTTGCACATTTACACACTCACCCGAGTTTTCCTGTTTAGAAATAAGTCAAATGTAGGGGCACCTATGTGGCTCAGTCAGTGAAAGGTCTCTTGATTTCGGCCCAGGTCATGATCTCAGGGTCGTGATCTCAGGGTCGTGAGATCAAGCCCTGAGTTGGGCTTGTGCTGGGCATGGAGTCTGCTTAACATTCTCTCTCTTCCTCTGCCCCCCTCAATACCACCCCCCCTCCCCCTGGCATGAACTCTCTCTCTCTCTCAAAAAAAAAAAAGAAATAAAATAAAAATAAGGAAAGTAGTCAAATGTCACTAATGTAGTCTTATAGAGAATTGGCTTGCAAATGCCCTATCTTTTTGGACTCAACAACTTGCTATATCAATTTAAGCCCAATGAGGCCAGTTGTTCCTCCCACTTCTAGATAACTCTAGTCCTTTATCAGTTCTTCAGGCCAGTTGTTGAAAGAGGTCACACTGAGTGAGAGAAGGAGGTTACTCAAATCCCAAGCAAGAGTGAACTTTGCCACTCAGATTAGCCCAGTTTCATCCCCCCAGATTGGCCCCCAAAGTGGGAGTCTTGGGGGGACAGGAATTGCTGGAGCAGCCACTCTGGTTTCAGAATACACTGACATGTCACTGCTGGAAAGCATTTCCTGTGATGTGGCGTTTCAAATACAAGAGAAGCTCTCAAATAATTCATATATTCCTCTAGTCACCTTTATGTTTTGAGTTCTCATAAACTGACTGATCTTGTACCAAGAACCAGGGAACTGGATGATAGTGCTTTATCCAGAAATGAGGATATAAAATCAGTGAGTCTCTGAGTTCCATGGGGCTAGTAAGCAGCAGCTAAACTTGTTGCTAGAAATAGTTATGAGTACACGGAGCCAAACCATACCCTTAGCCTTAGGGATTCAAGTAAGTCTGCCTGCATCTTGAAAACTCAAGATTTTCTATTCTCATCAGCACAGCCTTATCCTTCCGTGTATATGTTTAGAAGAGCATGCCATGCTGATGAAAATGGGTTCCATGTGGCTTTTGACCATCAGAGCTTTTGTACAGGTCCTATTGTCATATTTTATCCAATTAGAATATTTATACAAAAAAAGTCAAAGATCCAACCAGTTGTCAATAGATTAAATACATGTAAAAAAACTTGATCACAGTTATTATTTATTAATATTGCTTTGATCAGGATTAATAATTCATTTATCCAACAGATATTTCTTGTGCACCTATCTTGTGCCAGAACAACTCTAGGCTCCGAATGAGTAATAAAATAAGCTCCTTCCAGGAGCTTCAATGCTAGAGGGGACATCAGCCATTTAAAAGAATGATTAAAAAGTAATTATGATTATAATAAGTGAATTACAGTGTATGATAAGAGATAAGGGCTCTGGAGAAAGAATTAAGCAGGAAAGGGAATGAGGTACAGCTTTAAACTGTGGCATCATGCTAGGAAGTAAAATTGTGTAATTAGATAATGTAAAGATGATGTAGAAACCTAGCTACATGTCTCTAAGGTGGACCATCAAGATTACCAGCTCCAAGTGAACTCTTCCCCTTGGGAGTCTTGGTTTCCCCTTCCCATTAGCATTATTTTGCTACCTTGGCTTTGCTGCTCCTTCATTAAGGAAAATACTAGTCTTAACACAGGCACAAGGAAGACCTAGCTTAATACCTGCTCCAGAGAACTATAATCTAAATAAAACACCACCTTATGATAACAAAAATTCTTGTTGAGGGAAATCATTAGCCTGGGGTTTCGGTTTTCTTTTCCTTTCTCTCTTTCTTTGCCCTGGATTCTTGTAGTCTGCCAGAAGACCGTGTGGTAAATAATTAAGAACTGCTTTCCTGAAGTTAATATCTTTTTGAAGACTTGGGAGAAGGGGAGGATGAGGGGAAGAAAAATTTCCAGGTCACTTTGGAAAGGTGAAGGGAGAACAGAGCTTTCAGAACTAGAGAACAGAGCATGGACTCCCACAGATCATCTGAAAAAGGTGGGGAGGGGGGAAGCAACCAGAGTCTCCACTTTCCTGAACTGTCCCAGAATCTCTACTCAAGGCTCCTGTTTTAAAAGACACAAGAGGACACATCGTTTTAGGAAAAGACAATGGGTGTGGCAGCTCACCTGGAATAGAGCTTTTAGAAAATGGCTTAAAAGGGAGCAGGGACTTGATGTTTTAAAGTAAAAAAAAAAAGCATTTATTTCAGGCTTAGAGGAGAAGCATTTAAGCATGTTCAGAGTTCAGTTAGAAATAAGTCAAAAGACTCCATGTTATAATGGGGGTTATTTTGGAGTATTAGAATTCTAATTTATTTATTCTACAGATGTTAATTGAGCAGTCACTATGTCTGGGTGCTGGAGGAATAACAGAGGAAGACCTTGTTTCAAAGACCTTTCTTTGGGATGCCTGAGTGGCTCAGTTGGTTAAGACGCTGCCTTCAGCTCAGGTCATGATCCCAGGGTCCTGGGAGCTAGTCCCACATCGGGCTCCTTGCTCAGCAGGGAGCCTGCTTCTCTCTCTGCCTCTGGCTGTCACTCTGCCTACTTGTGCTCTCTCTCTCTGATCAAAAAAAAAAAAAAAAAAAAAACTCAAAAACAAAAACAAAAAAAAACAAAGATCTTTCTTTGTAGAGGTTGCATTATATGCCTTTTGCAACAAAATAGCTAAAGCACGCAGTGATAAGGATAAGAACTTTTTGACCTGCCTGTCCTGACACCTCCGTGCAGACTGGGTTAGCATCTCCTTCCATCTCCCAGAGTACCCTATGCTTTCCTCTCATAGTACTTATTACACTGTGTGGGGATGCTAGCACAGCTGTCCTTTCTCCTCTCTGGAAAGTGCTAGAGGAGAGTGACCTGTCAGTCTTAGTCATAGCTTACATCTCTAGTACCTTTTTTAAAATTAAGGATTTATTTATTTCAGAGAGAGCAAGAGCGAAGAGCACCGGGTGGGGTCAGAGGGAGAGGGAGGGAGAGAATCTCAAGCAGACTCCCAGGCACCCGCCCTGCCAGCACCTTGTGATGAATATTTGATTGGATGGATGGGTGGGTAGACTAATGATTTGCCAAGTCAAGACCAAAGCTTTTTGCACAGATAGGCAGTCCCACAGAGTGTTTAAGAGTTGTGTATTCTACATTAGTTGTGAGACTCTGGGTCAGCTTTTAAATTTCCCAGTGTCAGGGATACCTGGGTGGCTCAGTCAGTTGAGTGTCCAGTGATTTTGCCTCAGGTCATGATCTCAGGGTCCTGGGATTCAGTCCTTCCTTGGGCTCCACACTCAGCAGGGAGTCTGCTTCTCTCCCTCTCTTTCTGTCCTCCCCCACCCTGCTTGAGTTCTCTCTCTGGTTCTCTCAAATAATCTTTAAAAAATAAATAAAATAAAATAAATTCCCCAATGTCTCAGTTTCCTCATTTGTGAAATGGTTACAGAAATAGTGCCTCCACTATAGTGTTATTAAGTGAACTACATAAGGTAAACTATAATATAAAGCAGTTAGCAAAATTCTGGGACATAAGTTGTTCAATAAATACTCTCTGCTATTATTACCAATATAGAATGGCAGTTTCCTGGGGGACAGTTTGCTATTCAAATATTGCATCCCTGCCCTTTCAGCTGCATTGTAAGATCAAAGGATGTCAATTAGGAATTCCAAGCCAAAGTTATCATTTTGAATTCAAGCTCTCTGAAAAGATTAAAAAGAGAATTTGGGAATTAATATAAGTAGGATATTGAACAAGAAAATTAAATAGGCTAGAAAAAGAAAGGAGGAAAATAAGCTCAAGATGGCAAGTCCAAAGCAAATTTTCTGGAGGGATAATAACCTCTATGGCTCTCACACCCAGACCTCCCCTTTAGACAGCCCAAGTACCAGCTCAACCCCATTCTGGAACACACTTGCTCCTCATAAAATGTCAGGCCCCTTATGCATCAATAGATGTTCACTGATGCAGAAGAAAGAAAAGTGAAAAAAATGTTATTTGAAGTGGAGTCTTATCTAACCCTGAAAGTGTTATAGCATCCTTTTCATTTTTTTTTGAAAATTAAATAATCCTCTTTTTGTGTGAGACCTTTGGTCAGAATTTTCATAGCGCCCCTTCACAGGCAACTCCTTGTTACCTTCTGAATGAGACCAAACACCAGCCTGTGACCAACATATGGAATCCCAGCATCCTCACTGCTTCCCTCTGTTCTGGCAAACAGAATTCACATGGTCTCTCTCCCAACCATGGAGGAGTCTCATGGCTTTCGTCTTCTCCTAAGATTAGTAAACTGCTGCTCCCTTACTAACTCATCAACTGGGAAGTCAGTTTTAAATAAAAGTAGCTTAGAATCACTCAATTGATGGAAAAACTAGGCCTAGAAAGAAGACATAACTGACCCCAATTCTTCAGTTACCAACTCTTTTCATTCCTCAAGGCTGAAGATATGTTCTCTACTCCACAAGGGAGATCTTGGTCCTTAAATTTTTAATAAGGTGTTTTATTGCCTAAATTTTTCAACAAAGAAAAAAAATCAATCAGGTTGGCCTAGTTCTGGTTTTGATGGGCAGGAAAATCAGGTTATCATTTAGGACAAAGGAGTTGTTTGACAGGTTTCCTCCATTTAGGAGAAAATAAACATTGGCTGCAAACACAAGAGAGGTGATAGGGGACCCCTATGACCTTCAGAGTGAATTCCTCCTCCTAGACTCACGGAAGTCACCATTTTACCCACTTACATCGTATGTCTCTGAAGGGTTCAATGGAGTCACCTGGAAGGAATTTCATAGAGGAAATAAAATGCATGCAGAAAATAAGAGGAACAATTAGTAGTTGTAATAAAAGTTACTCTCTCTGAGCCCTTACTAAGACCAGGCACCATTAAGCATCCTTTACCAATGTTATGCTGTATCATCTTCACAGTGACACAGAAATAATCATCTCTGTGTTACTGACAATCTAACCGATGTCCCCAGAGGTTAAACGATATCCTGGATATCACACAGTAGCAAACTCCGGCTTGCCATTTTCAAAATCCACACTTTTATCACAGCCCAAAATAATTTAATGAAGTGAATCATTATCCAGTAGGATATTGAATTCTGTTATACAAATAGGATCTCACATTTGATGAAATCTTAGTAATTTCTTCTTAAAACCTTCCTGATTATTGATAATAATCCTCAGAAGATGTGGTCCAGTCTCTGCTTCAACAGTTTCCCTAATGGAAATATCACTACTTCAAGTAGGCGATCACTTTCCCTTTAGATAGCTCTTATTATATAAAGTTTTCCCTGAGATTCACCTCTGAAAACAATAAATTCCAAAACTTTACCTCCAGGACTGCCTGTAACACCACTTAAAAACTTTCAGATCTTTTGAGACCTCCAAGACACGTTTCTCTCCTCAAGTCTTCTCTCAACATTGCCCTTGAAAACCTTCCAGACTTTTCCCCATTTATCTTCCTTCAGATGTACTCAACCAGCTGGAGTAACTGCTTTTAGCAGCTGGAAGAAGGATGCTAATCAAAGCTGTGGCCCCTTTTGTCATCTGTGGCACCGTACTCCTATAAACATATAAGGATACTGGCACTGTGGTCTGAATCTATCCTTCCAAAATCCATGTTGAATCTGAACCTCCGAAGTAATCGTAGAAGGAAGTGGGAGTCCATCAGGAGGTGCTTAGATGTGAGGATGGAGCCCCACATGAAGGGGATTAGTGTTCCTAAAAAGGGACTCCAGAGAGATCTCTTGCCCCTTCCACCATGCAAAGACAAAGTAGAAGGTGCCAGCTATGAACCAGGAAGAGGGCCTTCACCAGAATGACTTCTTAGTCTCCAGAACTGCAAGAAATAAATTACTATTGCTTACAAGTTACCCAGTTTGTGGTATTCTGTTATAATAGCCCAAATGGACTGAAACAATTAGATCACTTATTTATTGCCCAACATTTTACAACACTAATGGCTCGTAATGAACTTAAAGTCAAATTAAATTGTTTAGTCTTTTTTACTTGAACTGATCATCAGCCACATTTTCCCCCCATCTGACCCTTGGACAGTTAGCTTTTTGAACAGAAGAACAAGGTTTTATATTTCCCCCCAAAGTTTTAACATGCTTGGAATTCTGTAATCTGCTAAGTCTTTTATAACTCCACCCCATAATTTGATCTTGTCTGTAAATTTGATCATGCATAATTTCTATGATTTAATTCAGATGGACAAAAATGCTACCAAGGTCAGGACAAAATGCAGACCTGTGGGCCTTACCACTAGAGACCCAGTCCCTGACTTTATGATGCATTACCAGTTACAGAGCACTTTCACAAACATCTCACTTGATTCTTACGACTACCCTGTAAATCAGATACTATTATCATTGTATATGAGGACAAAAATTCAGAAAAATGTTCTGACTTGCCTAATGGAACACAGCTAATAAATGACAAAATAGGAAAAAGTCTTAAGGCTTCCAACCATTTCCAGAGCATTTTCAAAAACAGATTTTTAAATACAGTGGATTAACCTAATATATTTTTCCCTTTTCTCCCCACCATGAATATCAAAAGAGACTAATTAAAATAAAAAACATTAAAAAAAAAAACAGGGGCACCTGGGTGGCTCAGTGGGTTAAGCTTCTGCCTTC
>RCUC01043559.1:0-14931 GCA_003697995.1 Taxidea taxus jeffersonii
TTGCAGGAAAAACAAAACAAAACAAAACATTTTTCTTCCTGGTTCTGGTGTGTTTGCTTTTCGGGTACCACTAGTGCACATGGAATCAATCCTCAACACTCAGGTCCTGCAGCACTTGCAAGATTTCTAGTACCTAACACCTGTTGTCCACAGTGCCCAGAATCACTCAGCAGCCAACAGCATTTTCTGGAACTCCTTAGAGCAGATTTGTAGCAGAGTGCCCCTGGTGAGACATCTGCCAAGGACAGCTCTCCTTGGCACCCTGAAGGATAGATTTCCATCAAGCTCCATTAGTAATGCACCATGGTGACATTTTTTGTCATGACCAGGCCTTCTCTAAGAAATTCTGGGTATCAGTCCTGTGTTGGGAATGGGATGGGGCCGGGGAGAGTCTGCTCTATCTCAGCCCAAGAAGAAATGGCTTTTGTATCCACTATGCCTGCATTTAGAATTTTTCTTAGTGCAGAAATGAGATCTAATCAGGTTGACCTTAAAAATGCTATAACAGAGATGCTGTTTAAATTGAATGCTATTATAGCTAGGATGAATGAAGCAGAAGAGATAGAAAGTGATCTAGAAGACAGGCTGATGGAAAGGAAGAAAGCTGAGGAAAAAAGAGAAAGACAACTAATATCCCATGAAGAAAGGTTTTGAGAAATTAATGATGCCCTGAAATGAACCAATGTCAGAATTATTGGGGTGGCTGAGGGTTAATTGAGAAAGAAAGGGCCAGAAGGTGTATTTTAGCAAATCTTGGCTGAGAACTTCCCTAGTCTGTGGAAGGAAACAATCACTCATGTCCAAGAGGTGGAGAGGACCTCTCCAAATTCAATAAAAATAAATCAATACCCCAACATACAATAGTGAAGCTTGCAAATTTTAGAGAAAGATAGAATCCTGAGAGGGTTCCTTACCTATAGAGGGAAGGACATAAGACTAATGTCAGATCTATCCACAGAAACCTCACAGACCAGAAAGGGCTGTCATGATATATATAAGGTACCAAATGAGAAAAATATGCAGCCAAGAATACTTTATCTAGCCAGGCTGTCATTCAGAATGGAAGGAAAGATAAAGAGCTTCCAGGACAGATAGAAACAGAAAGAATATGTGACCACCAAGCCAACCCTACAAGAAATATTAAGGGGGATCCTGTGAGCAAAGAGAGAACCCAAAAGTAACATAGACCAGAAAGAAACAGAGACAATCTAGAAAAACAGGGACTTTACAGGCAATGCAATGGTACTATATTCATATCTTTCAATAGTTACTCTGAATGTATATAAGCTAAATGCTCTAATCAAAAGATACAGAGTGTCAGATTGGGTAAAAAAGCAATACCCATCCATATTATGTCAACAAGACCTAGTTTTATACTAAAAATACCTCCAGACCGAAAGTGAGGGGGTATGGACAACCATTTCTCACGCTAACGGACCTCAAAAGAAAGCTGGGGTAACAATCCTTATGTCAGACAAATTAGATTTTCAGCCAAAGACTATAATAAAAGATGAGGAAGGATACTATATCATACTTAAAGGGTCTATCCAACAAGAACATCTAGCAATTGTAAATATTTTTGCCCCCAACGTGGGAGCAGCAATAATATAAACTAATTAATAACCAAGTAAAGAAACACATTGATAATAAGATATTAATAGCAGAGGACTTCAACATGACACTCAAAGGAATGGACAGATCATCTAAGCAGATTAACAAAGAAACAAGGGCTTTGAATGATGCACTGGACCAGATGGACTTCACAGATACATATGCAAAACATTGCATTCTAAAACAAAGGAATACTCATTCTTCGCAAGTACTCATGGAACTTTCTCCAGAATAGATCACATACTGGGTCACAAACTAGGTCTCAACTGATACCAAAAGATTGAGATAATTTATGTATAAGATGGCATTTAAAGCTTTTTGAAAATTAAATAAACTTAAAAATGAGGAAGTGAGAACTGTCTATATTTCTGTCTGATAATTTATCAAAAGAAAAATTCATGGTTAGTCACATAATGAAATGAAAAATTTTAGTGTCTGAGAGATGACTCTTGACCAACGAAGACTATATCAACTTGATTTTTTAGCAGTCTTACTGGGCCAAAAATTTACCTACATAAAATTCACCTACATAAAATTTCACACACTTAAAATGTACAATTAATGTTTTAAGAACTATTTGCAGGTATGTACAGCCATCATTATAGAAAAGTTTAAAATATTTCATCATCTCAAAAAGAAACCTCATGCCCTACCCAGGTGTTTGTAGTAACATTACTTTATTAACATATTAAAGCAAAAACAAGATAAAACAAAACAAACAAAAATAAAAAAACACCCAAAAACCCAAACTACTCAGAGTTGGTTTCAACAGCTTATCAATCTCAAGCATCAACTCGAGAAAAGAAAACAAACAAACAAACAAAAAAGCTGAATTGTAAATGAACAAAATTAATGTTTCTTTAAAGAATTTAAATTACATTTTAAAAGTAATGAATTTAAGAATCCTTAGACTTTTAGTGTCAGGACTGACAAAAACTTCTCAAGCATTTAAATGACTAATTTCAATGTAATCAGCTAAATTTATGCATTTTATAAATGCAAATTCAATTCTCTTATATGTGATAATATAGTAATTTTACAAGTTGTCATGTCTTTCAACTTAAAATCACAAATCCAAAACAATTACTCAATTTAATTTAAAATGCAATCAGAGCTAATCTTAAATTTTGTTAAGTGTTACAAACACTTTAAGAACAAATATTCATAGGCAGCATCTAAATTCACACAAATCTGTGGGACCATGGGTATGATTCATAGTTTCCTTACATCTAGATTTAATTTGAAACTTTCCTAGATTTCTAGACCGTACAAAGGGGACATTGTTATTTTATCAATGTGCTAGATTACTAAAGCATATACAGTTGAAATATTAACTCTGTCAGAAACACTTAGGGGCCAGAGTCCAGAATCAAATGCAGTAATGAATTAATTTTAGGCAATGTGTGTGTGTGTGTATGTGTGTGTGTGTATCCATGTTTATGTGAGATTTTTGAAAATTGTACTTTATATACATTCTCCCTGTGTCCTTAGGACTTATGACCATTAAGACATTTTTATTGCTCTAACTTCTCCTTTCCTTTATTGTTCCCCTTGCACCCTCAATAAGTGCTTAGGCAGCTGATACATGTGGATGACTTTCTTCTTTTGATAAAAATCATCTTCTGTAAAATTATATAAGGCTTTCACAGTTTACCACTCATGGGCGCTATTCCTCACTATAGTTAGTGGCTGGTTATCAGCAATAGCAGAAATATCCACCTCTAAAAAGTACCTATGTGGAAGTTGCACACAGAGCATAAGTGAACAAAGGACATCTTTTCACTGTCAGAAGCAAAAGGGAAATAATTTAGTGATCTCTTGCCAAAAAGTAAAGTGATTTTAAAAAAAATAAAGGACTATTGTTAATGAACTATACTTTTTGGTGTGTCATCACATAAGTTTAATTTCAATGTTATAAAAATAAACATATATTCTAACATATTCAATTTATGGATCATATTTGTGATGATTAAAAAAAATGCTTCCTACAAATCAAGCAAGTAGTAATAAATCTACCAAAAAAAAAAATGCCATGAAAGTAAGTAAGGTATTTTTAAATTTAATAATAAAAGTTTCAACAAAGGGAGTCAAACAGGGCACCTGGGTGGCTCAGTATGTTAAGCCTCTGCCTTCAGCTCAGGTCATGATCTCAGGGTCCTGGGATTGAGTCCCACATCAGGCTCTCTTCTCAGCAGGGAGTCTGCTTCCCCCCCTACCCCGGACCACCTGTGATCTCTCTTGTAATCTCTCTCTGTCAAATAAATAAATAAAATCTTAAAAAAAAAAGGAGTCAAACAAAAACAAAACACAAGCACTGGATATGTATTCTTCCTCCAGATATTAGCATGTTTTATATTTATTAATTATAGGAGAGTTTATAAATGGAATATATTGATGGGAAAAATAAAATAATTTATCGAAATAAACTTCAAGGTCAACAGGAGACAGAATTTTCTGATCCTATGGATGGTTAACCAAAAATTAAATAGGTATTTTTTTTTAGTCTTATGATTTCTTTAGCATTATCAGAATTATGCTCTAGGATCTATGTATTATGTATGATCTCAGTTGTAATCTGCTTTCTCAGTTGGGCATCTCTAAATGTAAGGAGAAAAACATTCAAGTCAAGTGTTTCTGTTATTGCTGGGTTTTCTTCCAAAGATATATTATTGAGGGAAAATAAAAAAGGATGAAAAAGTAAACATCAATTAGTGTTATTAGAGGTTTGATGAATGTCTTCAAATATTAGGGTAAATTAAAACATATTTAACAACTTCTACATATATTTTCGGTTTGTGCTCTATTGGATCCTACACCATAAAATCTGCAAAATAAAATGCAGTGGTTACTAATTTTCATGAGTTTTTTGAATAGTTCTGATAGACCATAGTGCTTTTTGTTCATAAAAGATGAAATTTTCTTTGCTTTTTTACTCACATATAAAACTCTAATTCTTTAAGACCTGCTATTATTTTCATGCTGCTTGGAACAGGTGCTATTTTTAAACAATTTGTGATTATCTGGACAATCTTAGTCTCCAGACAATCCAATAAATAATAACCTTATTTTTTCTTTCATTCATACTAAGTTATCTCAGTCTCTAAAGTTCAAATACATTTAGGTCATAGTACAAATGGACCACTGTACATTGAAGACTCTAATTAAATATGTAAACCTCACTTTCTATGTTAGATTATAAAAGTCAATTAAGTTGTATTTACCTTAGGCATATTTATGTATATTTTTATATAAAATCTTGGGAAAGAAAATATATTTTTATCTTTATTATAGAATGATCAGTAACTGATTCATGAAATAAATCAAATATAACAGAACACAAAGACAGGACATACCATTCAGAATATATCTCTGCTGTTATTTATCCACATTTATTCTTAAAAATCATACAGGAGACCTGAATTTCCTAATATACCCAATGAAAAAGACCAGAAAAGATCAAAGAAATCATTCTGATTCTTGTATTCATTCATATAATACTGGAAATTTAGATGTTTGCTGAATATTTGATTAGTACTTGCTAAATAAATGACATTGTGATATATTAAGGCCAAACAATGAACATTTACATTCTCCACATTCATTATTTGCTTTTAAACTTCATACATCAATCATGGGATTTCTTAATATGTCTTTTAATTAACTAAGAAGGAGGTAACACATTTTAAAGGATCAAATGACTAAAGCATGTATGTGGACCTTGTACAGGTCATTGTATTCTGTGAGGTTTAGTAAATTCATCTTAATATAGGAATATTTTTCAAATTTATATGATATTCAAAAAGATACCATAGATAAAAATACTTATGAAATGTAAACTAAAACAGAAATGATGACTAATTTTGAGTTCTGTGCTAGATACGACAGTCTGCTAATATTCCAATATTAATTTTCTGCTTTTTCATTGTATTAGGCCTATGAGAATTCCCTAGTCAGAAGATTATGATTTTCTCCAACACCCATTCATGATTCTCAGTAAGCTAGGAATAGAAGATTTCATCAATTTGATAAAGAATGTCTTTATAAAACTGGAGCTAACATCACACATAACAGTGAGAAAACTGAAGCTTTCCCATTAAGATCAGGAACAAATGTTCCCTCTCATCACTCCTTTTCAACTACATACTGAGAAGAACTTTTAAAACATGTAAGTTAATAAGGACAAAATAAACTCTTTGTCCACATATCACATAATCATATATATATAAAATCTGAAATAATCACCCCCAATCTCCCAGAACTAGCAAGTGAGTATAGAAAAAATATAGGATACACGGTTAATGTATAAAAGTCAACCACTTTCCTATTTACCAGCAATGAACAAATGGCATTTGAGATTAAAACACAGTATCATGTACTTTGGCACCACTCAAAATTAAAATACTGAGGTATAAATCTAATAAAAATTTATATAAGATCTATACAAAGAAAACTACAAAACTCCCATGAGTGAAATAAAAGAACTAAATAAATGAGGAGATAGTCCATATTCACGGATAGAAAGACTCAATATTTTCAAGATTTCAATCTTCTAAAACTGATCTATATATTAAATGCAGTCTCAATCAAACTCCCAACAAGTTATTTTGTAGATATTAAAATTTGACTCTGAAGTTTATATAGAGAAGCAAAGACCCAGAATAGCCAATGTATATTGAAGGAGAAGATAGTTGGAGGACTGCCAACTTCAAGACTTAATATAAAACCACATCAAGTCTATGTGGTATTGGTAAAAGAATAAATCAATGAAATAAAACAGAGAGCCCAGAAAGAGACCCAGGTGAATTTAGCCGACTGATCTCTGACAAAGGAACAAAAGCTGTACAATGGAGAAAGTACAGTTTCTTCAACAAATAGTGTTGGAAAATGCAAGAAAATAAATCTAGATACAGATCTTTCAGCCATCACAAAAATTAACTCAAAATGAATCATGGACATAAATGTAAGACAAAAACTCTTTCTTTGACGTGTTAGAAAATAACATACTTTTATCTTTCCAATAAACTTTTAGATGATAACATAGGAGATAGTTTAGATGACCTTAGGTATGGTGATGACTTTTTTGGATGCAACATCATGATCCATGAAAAAAATAATTGAGGGGATGTCTGGGTGGCTCAGTGGGTTAAGACTCTACCTTCAGCTTAGATCAGGATCTCAGGGTCCTGGGATCGAGCTCTGTGTCTGGCTCTCTGCTCAGCGGGGAGCCTGCTTCCCCTTCTCTCTCTGCCTGCCTCTCTGCCTACTTGTGATCTCTCTCTCTGTCAAATAAATAAATAAAATCTTAAAAAAAATAAATACAATTAAATTAATATAAAATAAAGATAAATAATAATGATGATGATAAATAATAAAAAATAAAGGTAAATAATTAAATAAGGTAAGCCTTATTTAAAATTAAAAAAAAAAATTGTCCTGCAAAGACAATGTCAAGAAAATGAGAAAAACTAGTCACAGACTAGGAGAAAATATTTGAAAAGTTACCTGGCCAAGTTTCTTATTCAAAAGAACAAAGAAATCTCTTAAAATACAGCAATAGGAAAAGAAGCAACTGGATTAACAAATGGGCCAAAGACATTAACAGACACCTTACCCAAAAAAGATATACAAATGTTTAAAAAAAAGAAATAGAAAAAATGCTTCACATCATGTGTTATCAGGAAATGCAAATTAAAAGGAAAAAATGAGATATTAGTGCATACATATTACAATAGAGAAAATCCAAGTGACTGGCAATACCAAATGCTGGTGAGGGTATGAAGCCGTAGGAAACTTCATTCATTGCTCGTGGGAATGAAAGAAGTTGCAGTCGCTTTGGATACTATTTGGCAGTTTCTTACAAACCAAAAACGCTCTTGATGTATAATATAGCAATCATGTTCCTTGGTATTTACTCAGAGCTGAAAAGTTATGTCTATACAAAAACCCACATATGGATGTTTACAGAAGCTTTATTCATAATTTCAAAACTATGGAAGCAACCAAGAATCTTTTAGTAGGTATTGGAGGAGTAAACTATGATATATACAGGCAATGGATATTACTGAGGGCTAAAAAGAAATTAATTATCAAGCCATAAATGGACATGGAGGAAACTTAAATACATATCACAAAGTAAAAGAAGGAAGAAAATGATATTAAAGCTTCCAGATGAGAAAGGAAGAAGTAGAACTATCTATATTTGCAGATGACATATTCTTACAGATATCAAATCATAGAGAATCCACTAAAAATCTATTAGAATTAATAAATAGGTTAATTAAAATTGAAGAATGCATTATTAAATACAAAAATCAATTGTATTTCTATATACTAACAATGAACAAACCAAAAATGAAATTAACTAAACAATTCCATTCTCAGTATCATCAATAAGAATAAAATACCTAGGAATAAGTTTAGCAAAAGAAGTGTACAACTTATACTTTGAAAACTATAAACTATTATTGAAAGAAATTAAACATGACCTAATTAAATGGAAAAATATCACATGTTAATTGCTCAGAAGGCTTAATGCTGTTAAGATGGAAATACTTGGGGCGCCTGGGTGGCTCAGTGGGTTAAGCTTCTGCCTTCGGGTCAGGTCGTGATCTCAGGGTCCTGGGATTGAGCCCCACATCGGGTTCTCTGCTCAGCAGGGAGCCTACTTCCTCCTCTCTCTCTCTCTGCCTGCCTCTCTGCCTACTTGTGATCTCTCTCTGTCAAATAAATAAATAAAATCTTAAAAAAAAAAAGATGGCAATACTTTCCAAATTGTTCTATAAACTCAATATAATCTCTATCTAAATATCAGCTGACTTCTTTGTAGAACTTGACAAGTTGATCTTAATATTCATATGAATATTTAAGGGACCCAAATGACTAAAACAACTTCAGAAAAGAACAAAGTAGAAGGACTCATACTTCCTGATTTCAAAATTTAATATGATGATATAAAAATAAGACGATGTGTTAGTGGTATAAGGACAGACATGTAGATCATTGGAATAGAATTGAGAATACAGAAATAAACTCTGACATTTACAGTCAATTAATTTTGCCCCAGATGCTAAGACAATTCAATTCATAACAGGAATACATGATAATAATTAAAGAAAGAACATGTTTCCAGTAATTTTGTTTTTTCATTTAATTAAATCACTAATTTACATGAGAAGACACAGTTTTGGCTACTAATTCTTCAAAGATTTGTTCCTGCCCCAATCACTTTCTTCTCTCCTGGTCTACAATAACACACTTATATTAGACCATTTGATACTATCCCAAAAGTCCTTCAGGTTCTGTTTTTTTTTTTTTAAATATCAATTTATTTATTTATTTTTTAAAATATTTTTATCTATTGTCAGAGACAGAACACAAGCAGGGGTAGCTGCAGGTAGTGCAGGCAGAGGGAGAAGCAGACTCCCTGCTGAGCAAGGAGCCTGATGTGGGATCCCAAACCTGACCCAAAGGAAGATGCTTCACTGACCCAGCCACCCAGGCACCACTTTAATATCAATTTTTAAAATCTGTTCCTTAGTTTTGATAATATGTTATTCATTATTTTCAAAACTTCATTTCTTTCTTTTCCTCTCATTTTTGTATTGAGCCCATTCAGTATTTTTTTTTATTTTAACTATTGTATTCTTTCAGTTCCAAAAAATCCAAGTACGTTTAACTTTATCTTATGTGACAAAATGTAACAGTTGCTTTAAAGAATTTACCAGATCATTCCAATAACTGAGCCATCTTATGTTTGGTCTATGTCTAGTGTCATTTCTTCAAGCCTTGATCTAATTTTTCTGATTCCTTGTAAGTTTAATAATTGGGGATTTAATTATAGATATTTTGAACACTTTGAATATTATTTTTTGTACATTATGTGTTTTGTTACAATAACCTGGAAAATGTTCATTGTTGTTGCTTGTTTTTTTTTAGTCTATGAATCCAGTTAGATTTTGACCTCAAGTTCCATCTGTAGGTGATGGTTCCAACCTCAGTTCTGTTTTCAGAGCCTTTGCTCTGCTGCTTTGGATATCTCATGTGCGTATGTTATTCAGGGGTTAATTGTGACCCTGGCCATTGTTTAAATCTTACTTAGTTCTCAGAGCCTTTGCTATTTTTTAATGCCTTTTATTCATTTATTTATTTGTTTGTTTATTTATATATTTATTTCAGAGCGGGGGTGGGGAGGTCCCAGGTCCTGGATCCCAAGACCCTGAGATCATGACCAGAGCTGAAACAAAGTGTCAGCCATCCAGGTGCCCTGATCCTTTGCTATTTTGATTTGGGTTTGTCTCATATGTGTGCCACTCAGGGACAAGTCTAACACTTGGGTAGTGATCAAATTTTAGTTTGATTCTCCAGGTTCTCACCACGTTGCTGTTGCACTGCTCAGGGATGATCTTGAGACTTATGTGGGCTTAGATCCAGAATTAAGGAACTCCCTTCTCCAGCTGGCCCCTCTTTATGATCCCTGACTTTCACTCTTTAGCCAACAAGAGGCCCTTTTCCTTACCCAGAGATACAGACCAGAAATGTAGTTCTTTAGCCCTCTGCACTGCTGCTCGCCCAAGCACCAATGTGACCGGAGCCCGCTCTTATAACAAAGTTATGAAAGCCGAAAGGAGAAATATATATACCTGGAAATTCATACCTTTCATAGTCTGCCCAATTTTGCTGAAACTTTTCAGAGTCCTCAGTTAATTGCTGGAGTTTTAGTTTTATTCAGCAGGAGACAGAAGCTATAATACAGCAGTCTTTTCCAGCTATAGCAGGACCAGTACCTGGCCACTTTTCTTTAAACCCAGTTAGATTGCCATGCATACCCCCAAAAGTTTGGCTATTGAGAGAATCCCTCCCCCTTCTTATTTCTTTCCTTCATGGCCATAGCTGAATGGGGTTATTAGAACAGCCTCATTTTACTTGCTTTTCTAATGTGACTATCGAATTCACCCATTCTTATTAATGAACCAAGCCTGGGCTTTTGCTTCCTTTGTTCATTAATAATAAAGTGTTACCCCCCTTCAGTGCCCTCCCCCAGCTCTGAAACTACATTTTATTTTCCTCTCATTTTCTATAGTACATATGTCTTACCAAAGTCAACAAATCACTTGACACTTTAACCAAGTAAGTTTATTTCATCCAATTATATTTAAAGGCCTGCCACATCAGTGAAATTTTTAGTAATCTGAGTTATGCCTATAAATTGTCTCTGAAGTAAGGGGCAAATGATTACATTTTATACCTTCCAAAGCACTAAGGATGTGGTAGGCAGAAAATGGATCCCCAGAGATGTCCATGTTCTAATCCCTGGAACTGGTGAATATGTTGCTATGTGTTGCAAAAAGGGTTTTGCAGAAGTCATTAAGGATCTTGAGATGGGAATAAAATCTTGGATTATCCTGGTGGATCCAGTTTTAACACATGATTACAGAATACTTTTCTCTGCTCTAGAGAGAATATCATGAGGATACAGGGTTGGAAAGATGCAGCAGGGCTGGCTTGGAAGTTGGAGGGAAAAGGTCATGGACCAAGGAATGTGAGCAGCCTCTAGAAACTGAAAAAGGCAAGACCATGTACACTTCCCTAATCATCGAGAAAGCACTGTAGTCCAGTCAAGCCCTTGATTTTGGGTCTGTAAGAGTTCTTGTAAGATAGTCTTATCTGATGATTGGTGATCCATTTCCCAGCTTCAAAATGCCATGTTTGGGGGGGGTGCACCTGGATGGCTCAGTCATTGGGGGTCTGCCTTTGGCTCAGGTCATGATCCCAGGGTCCTGGGATTGAGCCCCACATCAGGCTCATTGCTCAGCGGGAAGTCAGCTTCTCCCTCTCCCACTCCTCCTGCTTGTATTCTCTCTCTCATGGTCTCTCTCTCTTTCTCTCTGTCAAAGGGATAAATAAAATCTTCAAAAAAATTAAAAACAAAACAAAATACCATCTTAGGGAATTCTTTCTTGAACCACTCAGGGAACCAATTATTGCTGGTAGGGTTTCTTGAAGGAGCAAATCTTACATGAAGATTAGCATGCAAGAAGTTTATTATAGAGGCAACTGGGTGGCTCAGTTATTAAATGCCTGCCTTCGGCTCAGGTTGTGATCCTAGGGTCCTGGGATTGAGCCCCACATTGGACTCCCTGCTCAGCTGGAAGCCTGCTTCTCTCTCTCCCACTCCCCCTGTTTGTGTTCCTTCTCTGGCTGTGTCTCACTTTGTCAAATTAAAAAAAAATATATATTAAAAAAAATGTTTATTATAGAGTGATTCTGGAATCAATGTCTGTGGGGAAAGGAAGAAAGCAGGATTGGAAGAGGGAGAAACTGAGGTCTGATGTAGTCTTAACAAAGGCCTCAGGTGATCTTTCAGGGACCTCAGAAACTGTGCCAGCTCTTTAGAGCTCTTTTGAGTGTGGGTGAGGAGGCAGGCTGTCTTCATGTAAAGGGTGGGATCCTTAGTCTGATGGCTGTCTTCAACCTAAGGCAATTTCCAAAGAACGCTGGCAGCTGAGAGTTCTTAGCTAGCAGCATTCTCTGCAGCTAAGGGAAAAATTATTTTCATCCCCAAAGGCTATTTGGGTCCTGTAATAAATCCTCCACTAAGTGGATATTGTGATTTGCACTTATGTATGGGAAAAAAAAAATTGCTTTCTTCCTTGGAACATGCAATGCCAGAGTATTATTCTTAGTCCAGGAACGTGTCTATAGCCTGAGGCTATTTAGTATAAAATTTAAAAAAAAAAAAAACAGAAAATTAGAAGTGTAGGTAAAACTTTGTAAAATGAAGTGCCCCTGAGTTCTTCAGAAGTTTATCTATATTGTTAAGTTTAAAGAAAACATTCTCCCCATCTAAAATATGTATTCATCCATGTGACTGTAGAGAAATGGTATAAAGCAACTGGATGCCAAATGCTATTATATTTTACCTCTGTATGCATTTTATCTTTTATTACCAGGTAGATGACAATATCAGCATCTAAGACAGAATGTGCTACAGATAATGCAGATAAGGGTTAAGGCAAAGGGAAATTCAGTCGTAAATATTTTGTAGTTGAGGCCTTGGTGGATAACCTCTTGGAAATGTTTATAATTTACTATATGTGCCTGGGTTTAGAGGAGTCTCTCTTACTTGAAATTCATTTGTGATTATGTAATTGATGTCATTGGAATGGATGGGATTGGCCATGGAGTGTGTGCAGAGTATTAAAAATCATGGCAACTAGAAACTATTGAGAAATAACCCCTAGATAGTTAGAGATCAAATCAGAAATCAAGGAAGAAAAGTTGGCATTTAAGTTTAAGGGAAAAAAAAAGAAAAAATAATTAAAAATTGACTGTAGTTTATAGTATCAAATTAATAGTCTTTTTAAAAAATCAGATCAATGAAGTACTAAAAACATATTACTGACTTTGTTAATTCAGGGATCATTCGTAACAATTGGTTTGAGTTACTTGCAGTGATAGGGGCAGAAATCAGTTCATTATATACTGAGACATAAAAATTGAGGCAATGTAAGTAGGCAAAGAAGTAAGAAATCTGAAAAGAGAAGAGGAAAAAAGGATACACACTGAGTGAATAGTTTATTCATGTTTTAAGTCGAATACACACTGTGCATAGTAGGATACAAAACTGCTCTGAGATATGGTAGTTATTAAATTTTAAATGAAGTACTTGTTATGACATAGGCAAACTGAATTTGATCAGTTACATCAGACACATCTTATGTTCTTTCTGATACACAAAAGCAGCTGCCAATCATTAAGGTAGGCCCCAATAAACTCACCAGTAACTTTTAGCAAAAGCAGCTTTTGGTTCAAAATCTGGCACATACTTAGAAGCAGTAGTAGTAATTCCTACGTGATGTCCCAAATCCCTGTCCATTCAGGTGATCTGACTTTCCTTTTTGTTTTTCTTTTTTTAAGATTTTATTTATTTATTTGTCAGAGAGAGAGAGAGAGAGCAAGCGAGCACAGCCACAAGCAGCGGAAATGGCAGGCAGAGCAGGCAGAGGGAGAAACAGGCTCCCAGCCAAGCAAGGAGCCGGATGTGTGACTCAATCCCAGGACCTTGTGATCAAGACCTGAGCCAAAGGCAGACGCTTAACCAATGGAGCCACCCAGGCATCCCTGATCTGACTTTCCTTACAACAGTTTCACTCAAGGCATCAAGGCAGTGTTCTCTTGATAAGAGGTATGGCTTCATGTCTGCAGAATTATACAAAAATATTCGGCATCACTGGTTAGCCACTGACTCTTCAGGAATCAAGTCTCAGGCTGTCTACTCAGCAGTAAGATTTACTCAATTTTATTTTGTTATTTAGTTATTTATTTTTTGAGAAAGAGTGAGGAAAGCACCTAGAAGATTTCTGTCAATCAATATATCTTGAATATTTCCAATTTTCTCCATTGAGAACACATTTCTAACATCCATTATGAGAATGCTAAGCCTCGATATTTATCAATGAAATCCCATTTTTTGAAATTCATAGTTCTAATTAAGAAACCTATTATACTTCCTGAAATTTAGAAATCAGATGTTTCTATCTTAGCCAGCCCCTGCCGGGTGCCAGGCCTGTAGTATATATCCTTGACAGGGACAATCCATCATATCAAAGGTGTCATTTAAGCCAAATAAATATTACATTTCATACTCTCTTAGGTGAAACACTAAATTATAAACAAGTAAATTACAAACAAGTCTTCTCCAGTAATGCTTCAATATTATTTTTTTAAATTTTTTCCATGCTGAAATATTTTCAAAACTTATAACATTAGTAATAATTTCTTAGTGAGATAGCATATTTGGATTACATTTTTATTTTTCCTCTTCCACTGACTTCCCATATATCTTTTGCAGCTGGTCAGTCCAAACAGGCTATAGTTGCATACTATATTTTGCAACTGGGTTCTTAGTTTTTTTGTTTTTTTTTTTTCAATTTTTTTTTTCAATCCTTAATAGGCTTTTTTCCTCAGGTTACTTTGATTTATTGAAGAATGTGATCCTATTTTTCTGTGGATTTTTTTTTTCTTTCCAATTTGTCTGATTCTTCCTTTCAGTACTGTTTAGCTAATTGCTTTATCCTGGTTATTCCTCTAATCTGAAAGTCATAGGGAAGATATCCATGTAACCAATCAGATTCACCTACATGATCATGATCCAAATATCTCTATGTGTTTGAGGGAGACCCGTTGCTAAAAGTGAAGCAGTTGTTTACATCACATGCCCTCCTTAAGCACTGGGTATTATATAAGACTGATGGATCACTGAACTCTACCTCTGAAACTAACAATAAGTTATATGTTAATTAATTGAATTAATTAAAAAAA
>RCUC01043587.1:0-14472 GCA_003697995.1 Taxidea taxus jeffersonii
GAACGTTCTTTTTCGGTATTTCCTAAGAACCTGGGTCACAACGTGCATTCCAGGCAACCTTCCCACCTCCCCAGATCGCCCGGCAGCCCGCATCCCAGCTTTAATGTTATTTAAATGTAGGTTTTGCTGGGGAATTAGAAATCCATTTAAGGAAAGCAGCTCATTATCAGAGAGTTTTTTTTTTTTAAGATTAAACTCACTTATTATCTAATAGCACCTAAAACAACAAAGAAAAATAAAATGGCTATTAAACTAAGGGCCTAAACAATTCAAAAAACAAATTAAGCTTAGAGTGAAGTAAGAACTGGGTTAGAAATCCTCTTCTGAACAGTTAGTCTGCGAATGTAATTACTGAAGAAACTACAGCTAATCAGCTGTGAATTGTATCCATTAATTAGTATTTGCCCTGGAGAAATGAGAAAAATCAGTAACAACGCTGGCACCGCGGTGTGCTGATGAGCCACAGGCCCGCCGCGCTGCGTTTAGTCAAGCAGGTGGCTCCAGTGGTCCACGTAATTTGAAAAGCTCTCACCTGAAGTACTGGACTGGAATTACAAAGCACTCCTTGCATATCTTTTGTATCTATATAAGGCCTTAATTAATGGCTTTTAATTTGGTAACACTTGGCGATCAGGCGGGAACAATTATAAATCATTTCAAATAGAAGCAAAGGTTTTCCATTCAGTTTGGGGTAAAAAAAAAAAAAATACCTCCCCTACAAAGATGGCCGCAAATATTGACTTAGGTGGGGAAGTACCTCTCTCTCTCTCTCTCTCTCTCTCTCTTGCACAGGTAGCTGGGCCCCTGGTTCAGCGTGGTAGGGTAGCTGGTTAAGACAGAGGGTACCCGGGGTGCCTGGGTGGCTCAGTGGGTTAAAGCCTCTGCCTTCAGCTCAGGTCATGATCTCAGGGTCCTGGGATCGAGCCCCACATCAGGCTCTCTGCTCGGCAGGGAGCCTGCTTCCCTCTCTCTCTCTCTGCCTGCTTTCTGCCTACTTGTGATCTCTGTCTGTCTAATAAATAAATAAAATCTTAAAAAAAAGACAGAGGGTACCCATTTAAATTTGGTTTTCAAATAAAGAGCTTAAAGTGTAAGTATGTCCCATGCACTATTTGGGATATACTTACACTAAAGAAAAGGGTTCTCTATCTGCAATTCAACTCTAACAGGCCATTGTGTATTTCTACTTGCTGAATTTGGCCACTCTAACTGTGGTTAAACCGATCAGGGCAAAAGGGATGCCACTTTCCATCTGATTTACCTTATCTGGTAACACTAGCTCAATTTAATTTGTTTTATTTTAAAATGTGACCTTTGAATCCTCCTCTACTCGTTTTGTGTACGAACAGATCTGATTCTGAGAGAAAAAGTGATCCTTTGGGGCAGATCTCTAATATAATGACCTCAGAACAATTAACTTTAACTGAATTGTATACAATTAAATTTACTTTATGTTCTAAGAGACAGTGACATCGGTAAACACAATATATTACAAAAAATCCCTCGGTCCATGAGGGAAGGGGTCTTCACTGCATTCACTACTGTCTCCCCCCAAAATCAACAACAATGCCCAGCATATTATAAACATCCCGATGTTTGTTAGAAGGCTGTTTAGAAAGATTGATCACATTTTTTTTTTTAACTTCAGTGTCTCATAATCACACATCTTGACTGGAGCAATTTTATCATTTTTTTATGATGATATTGAGACAATAATGATAGTAATAATAATAATTATCATGAGAAACCCTCTACATACATTACTTCCTTTAACTTTCCCAAGTGTGACTAAATGCAATTTATTTACCCCAGAACAAGTAGGGAAAATAAGTCATTATTATCCCTATTTAATAGATAAACAGACCGAGGCTTCTAGGGGTCAATGGCCAAAATCACAGATGTAAACATGGGAGTCTGGCATCCCTCTTGCCTCACAGTATGTATCGCATTTGTACCAAGGGCCACAAAACCTTGACTATTTCACTCAATGATGGATTCAAGGTTAAGACTCCATTTTCATGAGTTTTACTCAGGGCTAGAATTTCCTGGGAGGTACTTCCAGGCACCTCATTCTGGGAAAATGCTCCTCAAGGGAAGAGTTCCAAGGCTCGTAAGTTTGAAAAAGGCTGCAGACCACTGCCCCTCTTTGATGAGCTACAGCACCTGCCACACCAAGTCCAATGTTCTGAGAAGTCCTGCAGCTCATTCATTCAAAAAACATTTACTTATGGGCCTCCTGCGTGCAAGGCACTGGCCACTAAATGGTGAAAAAGGTGGCAAAGTTCCTATCTGGATGAGGCTTATATTTTTCTTTAGGTGAGAGATGGTAAACCCTCCCCCTTTCCCCAAATTTGCCATGGGACGCTGCTTTTGCCTTCCCCCACAACAGTCTGTGGGAACACTCTGCGAAACCTTGTTCCAAAGATTTTATTTTCCCTGGATCCTGACCAAAGCTAATATCCTCATTTGTACCATGGTAAACTTCACACATTTTGTGAATCACCTGAGTAAGGATTTCTAAAAATTACGCATTCCAGGTCATCTTAATTGGCTGATTTCCAAACTTCCTAGATAGTAGCTGTTCAGGGATATTCCTTGGAAGATCCCTAACTCAACCAATTTAAGGTTTTATAATGTGATTTCAGGAGTCAAAACAAAATATTTCAAATAAATTAAATGAACATCGGGTGAAACAGGAAGTTACCTATGGCAAAGAGCATATAAAAACATTGTGAAAGAAAGAGGTCAATTCCGATGGTTTCCAAGGGCTTATATATTGGGGAATGGTCACTACAAGGCAGGGGCATTTATAAAGTACACTGGGGATGATCGGTCCTTTCCACTTTGATAGGCTCTAATAGATGTGATCCCCAAAGATACAGTCCCCAAAGATATAATTATAAAGCAGAACTAAATTACTCTGCCTGTCGAACTTCTGTATCTTAATAATTTCACAAAAGAACATCTTCATCGTACTTGAAGGTAGATTTACTTTGGCTGCTTGATGAATAATTACAGCTTCGGCAAATACAAGTTATGAAGGACATCAATTAAAAAGGAGCATTGCGGGATTTCTAAAAAAATTTATTAGAAACCATCGTGTTCATGGCCTGTCTCACCGTGTGAAGTGCCGAAGTAAATTAATGGAGATTGTTAATTCTAGCTTGTCCAGCAAAAGGCCTGGAAGAAAGTAGAGCAGCACAGACAAAAACCCATCTGTAAGCACAAGACAAAATACTCCAGCCTGATGAGTCCACACACAACATCATTTCCCCTGAAATTATTTTGACGCCCATGTGAAGAATTGTACGGGCTTCTGATAAAGCGGCATTAACCACAGGGTATCAAACAGCTAAATGGCACAAATGTAATCCTTCAAAAAAAAGATAATCCTTCGAATTCTCTTTTCTTTTTTCCCCATTACATTTGTTAGCAAACACCATCCAATATGATGCCTCAGTAAGGACATCGGTCAATTGCTTAGCCAAATGAACTGTGCCATCGTGGCTCCAGCGGGCCAAGCACGGTCACGTGAAGGGAAGGGCAGAGCCCTGCTCACTCACATAGTTCACGAACTCTCAAAAGCTCGGCTACCTACCCCTGTGGAAAAGAACTTCCCCGAGATAATCAAGTTTTCACTATTTCCAGCAGTGGTTGTCTGTTTCAAGATAGACGGCCCCAAAGAGTGAACACAACAAGCCCAGTAGGACAGATGACAATAAATACTGGTGATTATCAGGTGCACCTGCAGTAAAGATGGTCTACACCAAAGGTTACGGGCGAGACCACAGCCTGGACATGAAACACTGCCAACAATGGACCAGGAGGTATAATGAGTGGGAGAAGATCTACAGACGTGCACAAACACGTCTGCTAATTATGTATATACAGTTAAATACAGAGAGAGGCTGATGTACACACATATGTATAACTATACACATGCATACACATATTAACAGGTTCAAATATAAAGCAAGAATTTTTTTAAGAAAATAAACTTTCAAAAATATTATTTGCCTTTTCCATATGCTAAAAACTCCTAGATAATTATCTCCCGAGTGCCAGACTCATCTATCCAACTGCCTACAGCATTTGCATTTGGATGTCAATAGGCAGGCTTGATCATATGCGCAGAACTGAATTCCTCATCTTCCCCCCAAACCCGCTCCACCCACAGCCTTCCCCATCTCCTTTGATGGGGAGATGACTCACTTCTGGTGACTCAGGCCACAAGTCATCCTTGAATCCACTCTTTCTCCCTGCCCCCATCAAATCAGCAAAGATTCCGTTGGCGCATCTTTCCGGTTATGCCCCGAAGGCTGACCACTTTGTCACCCAGGCCCAAGCCACCCATCCCCTCGTGGGCCACAGCGGTCACCTCCCAGCTGGTCCTGCCATCTCTAACACGCTGTCCATCAGTGTATTCTGAGCACAGAGCCAGAGAGATCCCTTGAAAACCTAAGTCGGATCCCATCTCTCCTCTGCATAGAATTTCCAATGGCTTCCTACTCCCTCAGGGAAGAAGCCAAGACTTCACAAGGACTCCCCGTTTCTTCTCTGACCCTTGGACAATATTCTCCCCCTTGCTTATCCTACCTTAACCCTGTTGGCTTCCCTGTTTTTCCTCCAGGACCCCAGACACATCCTGACCTCAGGGCCTTTGTACCAGCTGTTTCCTCTACCTGAACTATCATCCCCAGCAATGTCCTCATGCCTCTCTCACTTCTCCTCCTTTGGAGGCTTTTCTCAGATGTCACACTCGGACTACGCTATCAAATGTCTTTGCAGCCCTCCTCCTCCTCCACCCCTTTCTATCTATCCCTCTTCCCCCGTCTTGTTCTTTTCTGCAACACTTTTCCACGTAACATGTTTATTGTCTTTCTCCCCCAACCAGAAGTAAATTTAATGAGGATAAGCATGTGTTGCGCTGTTTGTGCTGATGTCCCAGTGCCAAGGAGAGGGCTTGATAAATAGTAGGTGTTCAACAAATCTGCACTGAATGAACCGACAGATAAATTAATTTCCAGATGGGAAATGCTGGTATGCAGACCTGCTCTCCAGGCCCCATCTAAGCACCTGAAATTCAAGCCAAAGGAGACACCAGGCATCTATCCCCACAGGTTCCAGCACTAACCACACCTACGCGAAAAAAGGAGAAACAAGAAAGAGTTCTATATTCTAATAAAATTAATATTTTAAACAGTAGAGATACTGAGCTTGAAAAAAAAATGCTTTGTTCGAGAAAACGCACCAACCCTTTTATAGACAAGACAGAGACGCCTGGGTGAGTGGGGTTGGAGTGTGAAGGGGAGGTGAAAAACACACTGCAGGGAATCACACTGATTTGGGTCTGCAGGCAGAGAATCCAGAGAAGAAAAAGCCAGTAATCTAACATCCAAGGGGCAAGAATCTTCATATTAAATACTTAGTAATATATATGACAGTTGATTTTTTCCCTCTAATTTAAAATACCCTGTTTTAAAAAAATGTTTGCTCTAGGGGCGCCTGGGTGGCTCAGTGGTTTAAAGCCTCTGCCTTCGGCTCAGGTCATGATCTCAGGGTCCTGGGATCGAGTCCCGCATGGGGCTCTCTGCTCAGCGGGGAGCCTGCTTCCTCCTCTCTCTCTACCTGCCTCTTGCCTACTTGTGATCTCTCTCTCTGTCAAATAAATATCTGTCAAATAAATAAATAAAATCTTTAAAAAAAAAATGTTTGCTTTATTGGCTAGGTCAGAGTTTCTCAAACTCTGGGAGCCAGGGAACACCAACTGACCAGGTTGAGCAGATGCCTGTTAAAAACGGGGATTATTCGATTCCCCAACATTTACTGTATCAGCCTCTCTAGATGGCAGGGCCCCACAAATCTGTATGTTTAACCAGCTTCTCAGGAATTCTAGGACACACTAATATTTGAAAACGACTAGCCTCATTCCTCTTAGACAAATATGGAATTTTTTTTTTAATAAACCTTTCCAGACATCTGATGATGAGTTCATGGACATGCTGATGGGGCATGAGCTGTTTTGTTTAGAGCAATAAAGGCTCAGCTCAATTATTTCCAATCTCTTCTTGCCGTTCTCACTTACAGGAAAATGGAAACCAGCCAAGAGGGGACCATCGGCCCCTCTCTCAACCCTCATGAGCAGAAGGAAGGATGGGAACATCTTAAGTTGGACCAAGTAGGGAATGCAAGTTCCACTACTAGATTTCTCAACAAGTTCTGTGGACCCACACAAGGGACAACAATGCCTAAACATATGGACTCTACCCAAACACGGGGGCCTTTGGATTTTCATGATCTGGACACATTTGAGTCTGTAAATTGCATAACCATCTGGACTAGTTAGAGGTGGCAAGGGAAAAAAAAAATACCCACAACACCCTCTCAAACCCAACTGCACTTGTTTAATATCAGAAAAACAATTAGAAGCAGAGGAGAGGATCCTAGGCTTCCCAAATCAAGTTTTCTTTTTAACAAAAATGGAGCAATCTTTGGGACTGGCCCAGCCTGCAAGCATCATCAATATTCAGAGAATGGAAAAAAGAAAGGCCTGATTTGCCTTAAACACGCACCAACAAAAAGAAGCCAGTTGTGATGCACAGAGGGCTAAGTGGTCAACTCTTTGGTGTAATTCTGGTTTCTCCATCACCCACCCACCCCCGCCCCCAGAAGGCCTTAACCAGCTCTAAACCCAGTACCTACTAGATGCCAACGAGCAGCATACGTCTGGGGAATACATCTACCTTTCCGAAGACAAGAAGTAGAAGTAGAAGATACTCTGGTTGCTTTTAAGGGATGACAACCCAGTTAGGGAGATGAGGGCAAAACATTTCTCAACCTAAGGGCCAAGTCAGGGAGTGACACTGACCAGTGACATGCTCATTTAGAAGAACCAAAAGGGAATGAGGAACTTGTTCCACTCTGAGGAACAAGTCTTGAACTGAGGAAGGAGAGGGAAGGAGGGGGCATCCCAGGCAGAGGGAACAGAGTGTGCGAAGCTGCAGACCTACATGAACAACACAGAGACCAGTGTGGCCGCAGGGAGGTGCCCGTGACCGGGGTGAGGGTGGAGGCTGGTGGAGATGCCAGGCAGCCAGGGCCTGGAGAGCCCCCAAGGACAATCTTAACACTTTAAAATGCACTAAATCTCAAGGTCTGTGAAGGATTTTGTTGGGAGGAAGGAGAGAGAGATGGAAAACCCAGTCCCGAGCGCATAGATAGCCTGACGTGGACAAGGTTAATTATAGGGAAAAACTGGAAACAAGACCAGGTAAGACTTTAAGGCTGGCATGAGGCTGCAGGTATCTAGACTGGGCAGAGTCAAGGGCGGGAAGACTCGAATATGGAGAACACTTCATCTCAAGACTCACACTAAGTGGCTTTGAACTCCAGTCCTGCCACAGTAGGCGTGGGATGGTAGTAGGTAAGTCACTGAACTGGTCTTAAGGACAAGTTTGAATCCCAGCCGAGGTACTTGCTAGCCACGGAACTGTGCACCAGCCACTGGGCCCCTGTGCGCTTCAGGGTTTTGAGGACTGAATGGGTTTGTACCTAAAAAGCCACCTTTTCCATCTGCACTAATGGCAAGGTAACACTTCAGTGAGCCCTGCAGAGACCAAACAGACCACGCGTGTCTGTTTCATATACTGTGGTGGCTTCTATTGTCAGGTCAGGAGAGTTTTACTACTCAAAGAACTCCAGTAAAATGGAGTTCCTGTATGATGTGGATGCTGGTTGCTTCCCCAGACTCCCTCCTCACTAAGACCCAAGCACACTGCCCCAACTACTCCTCACTCTCTTCTCTGCGCCTTTGCACCTGCCCTCCTCCTGACCCGACCACTCTCTCCCCTCTCCACACTTTATGTAGCTTTTGGCTTCACAACTGGTTCCATGTGGTTTCCTCTGGCCCTGGGGCAATGGGTGGGCCACAGTTTGTAGGTGCTCAGCAAATATGTGTTGAACGTGTGCGTGAAGGAATGGGCCAGAGAGATCCAAGTTCAAATCCCAGTTCTATCATTTACAAGCTGAAGATCATCAGGTAAGCTGCTTCATGTCACCGCTCTGAATTTCTGTTTCTTTACTTCTAAGGGCAGAAGAAAAGAGCTTTGGGGGACTGGGCTGCTTAAGAAGAGAGACAACACGAGGCCCCCCAGCAAATGGTCTGAGATGGAAGAGGCACTTGGTAAATGTCAGAAAGCTGAGAGTGAGGAGCCTGGAAAGCTAGGACTTTGATCATCCGGAAAAATAAATGGGTGATGGAAATATTTTACATAGTATTTATTAAGTGCCTATAACCTAAAAGAGATAATGGTGGATATTAGGTAAAAAGAAAATATGTAAGACTCAGACTCCACGTGGCAGGTGCTACTGTGGATGGATATAACACAAAGCACTCCCCATGAAAAGTCAGCAGATTTCAAAGAAGAGAAGCCACCTGAGTGGGGCCTTGAAGGATGCATAAGAGCTTGCTGGTGAGACAAGAGCATCGTCGTAGAGAAAATCACTTGGGCAAAGGCCTAATGTCATAAAAATGGGCCTGGCTGGCAAAGAAATGGGGATACAAGCCTTCTTGGCAGAGACAGCAGAAGGAGGGCTGAAACAGGAGCCAGCAGGCACAGAGCATACTTTGGAGAGGTTTAGCTCAAACATGCTTTATGGATAAAAGGAGATTCGCACATGTTTGTAGGTGGCAGCAAGACCAAACACCAAAGTGAGGGGAAGAGCAGCCAACACGAAGCAGAAGATAATACGATTCGGAGCACAATTTCCAGAGAGTAAGAATAATGCCTATTCTGTGTGTTTTCAAATGTTTCCGGCAAACTGTGGGCATCTTTTATGTAATGCCAGCGACTTGTGAAACAGATGTGCTTGGTCTGTTCTGGTTTCTTGAAAAGCACTGAAATGATAGCTAAGAGTAGTGATTAGCCCAGATGGAAAAGGTGACTTTCTCTGAGGTCAGGATTAGAACCAGAAAGACCGTGGCCCCTGAAGTTTTGACCGTCACATGCAGATATCCATCACTAGCCGCAGTAGAGTGCCTCACGTGCGTTTCAAAAGGGCTGTGTCTCGTGGTAGATTCTAGTGCCTCTGGGAGGAATAATAACTTAGCTCTCATCTAGTAGAGGCACCTCAGTGTGAATTCATTTACAGGGAATGGATTCCCCTGAAGCACACAGTAGGGATCATCAGCAAGGATGGTAGAGAACTAGCCCCTCAGGAAAGTCCTCCTTGGGACCACCTTGCCCACCGCTGACTGCACCGAGTTCTCCTCCTCCAAACTCCAAAGCAGGCTGTGCGTCTCTCTGTACTGTGCTCAAGTGATCTACTTCCACATCTGTCTCCCTTGAGAGCAGAGGCTATGTGAGAGCCCCCCTGGCCACCGGGCACCATTGCCTGGCACACAGTAGGTCCTCAACTGAAAAGGCCGTGCCTCGGGGTCAAGCTCAGAAGTACTTCCAATTGGCAGCTTTGGTGGCATTAAAAACCTGTAACCAAACTATTTCTTTTTCTGTACACGTGATTCGGTCCACATTGAATTCAGGTGAACCACCATGAACATCAGCCAAAGTACGGCCAAGCCTTGAAACAGAACGGAAAGGGACAATCAGAGAAGAGAAAGTCAGAGTTATTTTCCTCATGCTTCCAGACTAAGTGGTTCACGCTGCAGTCAAATGACTAAGGGCCTCAGAGACTTTCCACCGAAAACAAACTTTAAGGTCTCTAATGATGTGACCTATTTATACCAAAAACCCTTAGTAAGTCTCCTGGGCCGTGTTCCTTGCGCACCGCATGAAATTTCAAATGTAAAAAAAGGACCAACAAACGAAGCCAAATATCCCTCAGTGGTTTTTAAATGAAAACGTTTTAACCAGTTACAGTATTTCTTGAGTTCCATAACTAAACTCTATTAACCAATGGTAAAACTCACCCTCTCTTTCGTTTCAGTTGGGCCCTGTAATTATGATTTATCATGAATTCCTTCAAAAAATCCATGACTTCTATTACCGGTCTTCTGTTCTTTGATCTCTGAAGCAGAAAATGTAGTGCTCTTAACATGTGGGGCGTTCAGGTGCCTAGAACAAATATGCTAATACAGAGAGGCAGATAGAAGCAAAGAGGTCTGCAGATCACACATTCTCAACCATGGGCAGTTTTGTCCCTGTCCCCCTGCCAGGGACATTTGGTAATGCCTGCAGAGTTTTTACTGTCACGATTAGAGGCTGCTTCTGGCATCTAAAAGGATATTGCTAAACATCCTACCATGCACAAAACAGCGCCCACAATAAAGAATGATGTCAACAGTACCAAGACTGAGAAACCCTGATACTGATCAGTCCACACATTCAGCATAAACAAAAGACATGCAAGTATTTTAAAAAGAAATATTACAGGATTATTGCTTCTGCACTATCCAAACATAAACAGGGGTCTTTCTTCAAGTGGGCATTATGCTGACTTTGGATGGATCTACATGTAAGACTATTGCCTGCAATCAAGGATTACTTAAATGCATTTCCAGTATGTATCAACTAGTTGGTTGTCAGCTAGGAAGCTTTCCATATACATATATACTATGTTGCCTTTTTCCCCCTGCTGCAAATACATCAAGAAATAGAAACAGTGTAACATGGCATGCTAAGGCTAACATTTTAAAAAGAGCAACAAATCTATGAATTCTTCCTGAAGAACTGTAAGTGATTTCATGTGTTTGTTTTCCAATCTCAATCATATTTGATAAACCAAATATCACAGGCCTACTTTACTCAAAAATCATCAGTGATAAGAAGATACCAACCAGATATATGTCATCATTTAAATCAAACAGGATTCACACCTATGAATTCACATCTATCATTTCCAAAAGTTTAAGAAAAAAGGCTCAGCTACTTGATAAGAACGAGCATTTAAGAAACTACTGGCAGGGTCTTAGCTACCGGAACAGGTCAGGGCTAGAGTTTTATAGCCTGGTGGCCCGGAGCCTTTGCTCACACTGCAAGAACATCTTGATTACATACATCTTTCTGTGATTTTATGATTGCCTGAATTCTGTAGGGACAACTTTTTACCAGATGGGTGATCGTACAGCTTTCATTAGTTTCCTGTATCTTACCAGTTATGTTTGTTTTTTAATCTAACATCTTTGACTAGGAAAGGGCTCACACAAGACTCCAAATCCCACTTCGGATAAGGTCTTGGGGCAGGAGGGAGGAAAACTACGTTCCTTGCAACCAGCTCTTCCAAAATCTGTAATTTAAGATTTCATAACACGTTTATTTTTGAAAGAGGGTGTTTTGTTTTTTCCCCCCCTAGACTCCAATTTTAATTAGAGTATGAGGCTAATGGCTTCTTAAGCATAACCATAAAATAAAATCTCTTGGCTTTCATCTGGGAGACAAAAAATGGAATTCAGTCAAGATGCCGATGTTAATATGGTATATAGCTCAAACTTGTTTGAGCATTTTTATATAAAATAACCATGAATTTAAGTAGTCCTAAATAAAGGAGGCATTTTTTTCTTGCAACCCCAAAAGTCGTTGTATATTAATACATTCAAGATTACCTTAACATTACCTTGCATGCATTTAAAAAGATGTGATTATACAGCAATTTGTCAGTGGCTCTCCTTAAATCATATATCAAATTTTATGCACTTCAGCAAAATCCCAATTCTAATCCAGAAGAGTGACTCAACTACATACGAAGGACAACTGGATCCCATTATAAATGCAAAGGCGACCAAAAAACGAGGTAAAACAGATGCAAAAATCTTAAAACAATCATAAAAGCATATTTGTGAGGCTGTGTTTTAAGCTAAAGACAGTTTACGGATGCTACCTTAAAAAACTGCCCATCCCTCTTGACACACCACAGTTAAAAAGCGCAACCTTATTTGGGGAGGAAGTTTTTGCTTAGAAACTTTATCATGAAAGGACAAACTGCATAGCTTTAAAATAAAATGTTAGCACCTTTTTATGGTGACTCAAGTATACACGTTACCAACCTGAACCGACTCCATTTATTCCCAGAAAGAGATTTTTTTTTTTTCTCATTGCTGCTAGCGCAAGAATATATATGGCACAAAGGAAAAATTGCTACACATTTCATAGTGCTGGTTAATAACAGAGGGAAAAAGTAAGATCCGTCTATAAAGCCTATCTATAAATTTCTTTGGCTACCATAAAAATAAGTTAGAGGTATGATCTTTTTTTTTTTTTTTCAAGAACTGCAGCTGCTTTCATATCAAGATTAATATTGAAAACAAACCCCGTATAATAGGGCCCCCTGGGATAAGTAACAGATTCCATGAGGGGTGTCCATCTGGTACTGGCCATAAGCGACTCTCTTCCCCATCAGACTGTGGAAGCATTCCATACCAAAAATAAGCGCTCACAGAAAGACCATGCCCTCAAAAGCCATGCTTATTGCCCAAATTGTTTCACTCTAAAGTTTTAATAACTTTCATAAGGTGATAAAGCAGGGAAGCGGATATCCGAATGAACAACGGGGCAGGGGGAGGGGGGAGTACATAGAGAACAGAGTTTAATGTAAAAGATGAGGTTCCGGGGTGCCTGGGTGGCTCAGTGGGTTAAAGCGTCTGCCTTTAGCTCAGGTCATGATCCCAAGGTCCTGGGATCTAGCCGAGCCCCACATCTGGCTCTCTGCTCAGTGGGGATCCTGCTTCCCTTCCTTTCTCTCTGCCTGCTTGGGATATCTATCTGTCAAATAAATAAATAAAAAATTAAAAAAAAAGATGAGGTTCCCCCATTGGGAAAACAAACCCTCCAGATAACAGGATATACATTACAGTGAGTCAAAGTTCTTGATTCTGGCATTGACCATAGAGCAGAGCAGAGCAAAGACCAAGTCGGCATCTCGGTCCAGCGTCGAACAGACACAAACTCCCCTCACACGCCTTTTTCGAGAATGAGCTAAACCCTCACATACAGACGCCTCTAGTGTTGACTAAAGTTTACTTTAAAGCTGCTGCCTCGGGGCGCCTGGGTGGCTCAGTAGGTTAAAACCTCTGCCTTCAGCTCAGGCTCAGGTCATGATCTCAGGGTCCTGGGATCGAGCCCCACATCGGGCTCTCTGCTCAGTGGGGAGCCTGCTTCCTCCTCTCTCTGCCTGCCTCTCTGCCTACTTGTGATCTCTGTCAAATAAGTAAATAAATTAATGAGTTAATTAATTTGAAAAAGCTGCTGCCTCTACTAGTCAGGGCAGTTTTTAATAAAAGAAAAGTAACTTAACCAAAGAGACACAATTATATTTCTGATGGCAGACCCCGAAATCCATGCTTTATGGGGTCGCCTGGACCTGTCTAGAGAGTGGCTCTGTGACCAGTACTGACCAAGGCGTCCTCACCCTGCTCTTGAGAACCGTGAATGATGAAAGGTCTGGAGGATAACGAGGAGTTTTACAAAGCAGCAGCAGAACTGAAGTAGAAAACGTACCTTTGACGCTCAACACAATGTAATACACTTTAAATACAGCCTAACTTTCATCAAACCTTACGGACTCCAGGGTGTAGAGAAACTCCACCAACTAGCTAAGGTCTTCCAGAGAGTTTAACTGCATCAACTATACGCATTCTAGAAAGGCTGCAGGTCTCAAGTTTATTCATTTTATTTTAAACAGTTCTGAAGTGGTTTTAATGACATAGGAAAATGGCCAGGGTATACACACCATGATTCAAAACCATACACAGTGTGATATAATTTTTCTTCTTTTATTTTTCTATGCTTTCTAAAATTAGTACCTACTTGTTCTGTACTCAGAAAAAAATATATATTTACAATGGAACTGCTCAGGAAGGATTTCCCTAATCTCTACTGGCATAAAGCGTGTAAGTAAATAAAAATCCTGGAAATAAAAAAGAGCAATAATCAATTTTTACTGTTCATTCATTTATTCATTCTAACAACAAACATATTCTGAAAATATCTACGTTGCCAGGCAGTTTGCTAAAGTATTGAAAATACAACATGAGCCTAAAAAGTCCTTGCCTTCACAGAGCACATAGCTCTGATCAGGGAAATATGAGAGCCATCACATGATTAGAGAAATACACGGTGAGGGGTGCTTGGGTGGTTCAGTTGGTTAAGCATCTGACTCTTAATTTTGGCTCAGGTCATGATCTCGGTCATGAGACTGAGCCCCGTGCTGGGCATGGGGTCTGCTTAAGACTCTCTCTCTCTGCCCCTCCCCACCCCTTTCTCTCCAAAAGAGAGAACAGAAGGGAAGGGGAGGGGAGGGGAGGGGAGGGGAGAGGAGGGGAGAGGAGCGAAGGGGAGAGGAGGGAAGAGGAGAGGAGAGGATATGGTGAAATGTCACCTGTGAAGTACGCCATGAAGAAAGACATAGAGCACAGAATGGATTAGGAATGGGTGCTGGTAGACCAGCTAGGAAAATAATCCAACAGACCAGATGAGAGATGATGGCAGCATGAACTAAGGAGGTAATGGAGGATGGAGG
>RCUC01043590.1:0-19831 GCA_003697995.1 Taxidea taxus jeffersonii
GGGGGGGGGGGTGGGTTCAAATTCGGCCCCAACAAAAACACTCTCCAGAGAAATTGATACCCTTCCTCCTTTTTGAGTATTGGCACCTGGAAAGTCATAACCTTTCCCTCTGTGAGCCTGCTGCAAGAAAGCTCGAAAGCGGGTTCCTTTTGATTTTTATTTCTATTTTGATAATGTTTTGTATACATGCCTTTTATTTTAAGCCACCAGAAATCGTTTTGGAAGGTGCATGCTTCATTGGACTTGACATGGGTTGTCTAAGGAGTCATTAAGTCACTAGAAAAGGGAGCAAAGATTAGGAATGCCAAGGCTTCCTACGGGGCTCAGCGGGGTGGGCAGACCAGGTGGAGGGAACCGCACCCCCGCAGGGGCTGTCAGGAAACTGGAGGGCAAGGCCTCTGAGTGTGGGGTGCTGAAGGGCTGTCACTCACTTCAGGAAGGGTCTGCAGGCTGAAGCTACCCCAGTATCAGTGCAAGACTCCCCCACCCTGACAACACATTGCCAGAGTGGAGAAAGACAGGATGAGCCCTCTGGGGGCTGTCAGAGGTGGGGGTGGACCAGACATCCTCCTGCCACAGGGGCCACTCTGGTCCCTTCTCCCCCTACCTGGGCACCTGCGCGCAGAGCCCTCAGACCAGTAACCCAGGGTGAGGAACGGAAGCCCGGATCCAGCCCTTACCAGCTTTAGGACCTGAGGCAAGCTTTCCCGACCTGAACAGCCTGTCTACAGGACACTTTGCACAATGCCTGTCACCCACCGCAGCCTGAGGAATCTGATGGATGGGAGCTGGGAAGGGTGGCTCAGATGGACCCCCAGGGCTGGGGCCCACGGGAGAGTGGGATGGAGGGCTCGCCCGCGCGCGCGCACGCACACACACGCAGAGCTGGGTGCCCCGTGGAGTGGGGCGGAAGGCTTGCCCTGCAGACTACCCCGGGAAAATGGGCAGGGCTCGCCTCCGCCCTGCAGTTCGCCCCGGGAGGGCTGGGGGCCCCTGGAGAGTGGGACGGAGGGCTCGCCCCCCACGGGCCGCCCCCGCCCCGGAGCCCTCGGCCCCGGCCTCGCCGTGGGGCCTCCGCGACGTCCCCGCATCCCCGCCCGGGTCAGCAGGACGCCCCCTGCCCCGGGTCCGGGCTGGGACTCCCGCCGGACACACCCAGGTCCCTGTGCCCGCTCTCCATGGGGCGACCTCCGCACTGCTCCGCTCCCACAGCCCCAGGGCCGCCATGTGGGTAGGGAACCCACAGCCAGGCAGCCCTCCGACCACCGAGGACACCCGGAGGAGCATCCAGAAGCCAGGTGGCCGAGACCCGCGGGTGGGGGAATGCAGCCCCTCGCCCAAAACGGCCGGGCCCTCTCCGCAGCGCGGAACCGAGCGCCTCAGGAGCCAGAGGCCCCGCCGGGACCGGAAACCCCCAGACGCACTTCCGGTGGAGGGGGCCTGCCGGGCCGGTGAGCGGGGCCCCTGCGGGGGCGGGCCCGCGTCGCCCACCAGGCGTCACTTCCGGGCGCGGCGCGGTGAGCTCGGACGGCATGGCGGGTGGGATGGGTAGCGAGGGCTCCCCGCGGGGTTCCCGGACTCCTGCCGCCCTCTGCCCTTAGCCCGCGCGGGGGGTGCCGCCCTGTCCTGCGGGGGCGGTCGTTTTCCCAAGCAGAAGGGGAAGCTCAGAGGGCGGCGGGGGCGCGGCCACCTGCTGGAGCCCGGGGTTGTGCACCTGCGGCGGGTGGGTGTGGAGCCCGGTCCGGGGACAGAGACCGGCAAGTGCCCGGACGGCGCGTCTTGGCGCAGCTCGCACGTCTGCACGCGCGCTCCGGGGAGCGGCTCCTGAGGACTCCCGGTGTAGGCGGCGGGCACGCGCGGGCGCCTGCTCGGGTGGGTTTGCTTGGGTGCTCATGCTTCTGTGCGAATACCAGGCGGTGCTAATGCTGGAGCCACGAGCACCTCCGACACGGTTTGAGTGACCATTCTTCCTCTCTTTGCTTGGCAAACATTAAAGTGCCACTGAAAAGACCCATCCATGGAAGGCAAACCCTTGCTGACCTCCAAACAGAAGACGGAAGTGGTGTGTGGGGTCCCCACGCAGGTGGTCTGCACAGCCTTCAGCAGTCACATCCTCGTGGTGGTGACCCAGTTCGGGAAGATGGGTACCCTGGTCTCCCTGGAGCCCAGCACCGTGGCTGGTGACATCAGCAAGCCCCTGCTCACCACCAAAGTCCTTCTTGGGCAGGATGAGGTAGAGTGGTGGGAAGGGGTCCCCACGCTGGAGGGAAAACTGCTTGTGCGGCTGCCGTTGTGAGTAGGGGCCAGAGCCCACATTGTTTTCTGAGGCCTATGCAGCTGTGAGGGCACCTGCCTGCCCTTGGTGCATGCTTTCCCCAGCACGTCAGTGTTTTATCTAGTGGACAGGCAGTACTGATTTTGTAAGATTTGACCCTCTCCAGCGACCTTGGAGTAGCGAGTCCTGAAAAGGTGGCCGGTGAGATTTGACAGACCCCACCCCAGCCCTGTAGAATACCTTCCATGATTCCTTCTGGATAACAGACAGCCGGAAGAGACCAAGGTATCAGAAGGCACCAAGGAAATGAGTATAATGGTGCCTCTCTAGCATTTTGTTTAGGACTGGAGTGTTCTGGAGTCAGATGAACACTAAACCAGTGTTACACTGAACTTACATGGAGGGGGTTGATTATTGGGGGTGCAGGAAGTCAGGAGGGTTCCTGAGGGACATTTTGTGAAGGCACTAAAGGAAAACAGATTTGTCACAATTAAAATGGTTTCTCTCCTTCCCTTTACCAGCCTCTCATCCACGTCTTTGCAAAGAACCTGGTGACGTTTGTGTCTCAGGAGGCTGGAAACAGAGCGGTCCTCCTGGCCCTGGCCGTGAAGGACAGGAGTGTGGAGGGGCTGAAGGCCTTGAAAGAGGTGATCCAGTCGTGCCAGGTGTGGTGAGCAGCACACACCAGCAGCCTGCTACTCAGCGAGCCGAGGGGACATGGAGATACCCTCTCGATTTGGAGACCCTCCCTCTATCAGGCAGGAGGAGCAGCTCTGGCTTAGCTCTAGAAGCCAGAGGAAATGTGCACGTCCCAGGCAGACCCGTACTTTGGGCACTAACGTACCCGGGATGGAGGAAAGCTGAGGAGTGTGTCTTGGGGGGTTGTGAACAGTTTTTACTAGGGTCCAAATAGCTGCGTGTATTTGAGACTGAGAGATGAGTCATTAGGTTAGAGTCCTGGCCCTCCGTGTGCAGTTTCTGTTGTTGAAGGAAATTTTTTTTATTCACAATAAACGCCTATCCCCAAATACCTCACCATCCTTCCTGGCGATACTGAGAACTAGCATCCCATGGTGCAGGCTCGGTTCAGCACACTACACGGAGGTGGGAGGAAACCTTGTTTGGCAAGGTCCACATGCTCTACACACTTCTCTTGCTCCTCTTTCTCTGACTTCTCTGGACAGCTATGAACTACCATTCCACAAACACCTCTTACTGTCCTGCTGTATGACAGTTCCAGTGAGGTACTGGCTTCGGGATGGCGTTTGCGCCGCAGACAGCAGCTCGGACCCTCTGGGCTGGTCCTCATCCCCCACCAGCCACAGTGGTGGGTCGCTGTCCATGTGCCGTGTGAGTCCACCCCACAGGATCGGAGACCAGAGAGGATGAGAGCTTGGGGTCTGGAAGCTGGGGTCCCAGTGTAAAGAGGGGCGCCCAGCTAGCTTGGTCAGTGGAGTGTGCAACTTGATCTCGGGACTGTGTGTTCCGGCCCCACGGTGGATATAAGAGATGACCTAAAAATAAGATCTTAAAAGAGATCTCTGTACAGAAACACCTTGGGTGGCGTCCATGTCCTCATGAGATCAAAAGGGGATGTTTTTATTTGGTTTCCCTCAGAATCAATAGCTTCTGAGACCCTGAAGTTCTTGACTTTAGAAATTCCTCTCCAAGGGGCGATGGAAAGGACTGGTTCAACCTGCCAGTCTGGTCTAGAGGCAAGCATGAGTTTGCTGAAGATGAGACAGAGGGAAAGTCTTCAAGGGCTCATTCCATCAGCAGACAGTGCCCATGCAATGTCGCCATCAGCCCTGTCCCGCTGGGAGTACGAACTGGCTGACGGTGACCGCAGCAGCTCCCCATGGGAATCCTGCCAGACTTCCCAGAGCAGGTGCTGATGCTTGAGCAGGGAAGGCCCCTTGTGCTGCTGCTGCTGCTGCTGCAGGGAGCCTGAATGACCAGGGGAAACAGGCAGGCCTGTCCCTGAGAGACACAGGGCTCCTTTGTGGCCAGCTCTGCCCCACCTCCTGACCTCTCAGGCAGACTGCATCCAGCCTGGACACCCCCACCCCACCTGCGTCCATACCGCCACTCCCCCGGTTAGATCCTGGCCCTCAACCCGGCTTGGTGGGTCCCTGGGCAGGACTGGGACCAGAGCCAGGTCTAAGGACATGGGAGCCGACTAAAGAAGGGAGGCAATGTCCACACACAGGTGGACCCCCAAGGCCTGGGGTGTCCCAACAGGTGGGGAGGAGCCCCCCTCCCCCCCAGCAGAAGCAGAGGCCTGGCGTCCTCAGATTAATACTTCAAAGTGATAGTTATGTAGCACTCATCTAAAAATTAGGTGTTTGTGCTGTGAGATCATGACTCCTCCCATCGCACAAGCAGGAAACCCGAGGCACGGAGAGGGTCCCAGTCTGAGTCTGGGTTCAGAGTTGCAGCTTTCGGTGTTCTGGTTTGGTCCCTAAATTCGTCTCTATGGGACTAACATACCTGCCTATCACAGTGACCAGGCTCAGGGCACAGCCTTTGTCGCATGTGCCCTAACACTCCTCACTCGGACCTGGGAACCTCACTCCTCTCATCATCCATGTGTTCTAGAGAGAAACTGAGTCAGCATCACAGAGCTGCCCCGGCTGAGCCCGGACTTGACCCTGGGGCACAGGACCCCTCACTGCTGCCAGCTGGCAGCCTGACCACATGAAGGAGTGACACTCCCAACCCTGGCTGCCACCCTGAAGGAGAGGCAGGCGGGCGACGGCATGGACACCGCCTGGCAGGGGTGGCAGACGTGGGACTGAGAGCAGGGCCCCCAGGACTTTCTCCACGCCTTACCCTTGCAGCTACCGGAAGCTGTCTGGTGGCTGGTGGAAATCACAGCCCAGCACTATACACTCCTGTCCCTGAAGCCTGCACGCTCCTTGGCCTTATGAATGCAGGCATGGGACAGGGTGGGAAGGTGCAGAGCCTTCTGCTTCGGCCGCCACGATTCAGGAGGAGCCATCGGTGAGGCTGCAGCTCCCACAGGCGGTGGCTGGTGCCGTGCAGATTGTTACTCTTGTACACGGTGCTTACCCAGGGATCAGACTGTCATCACACCTTCCAGAGGTCCGCAGGCCCACGGAAGTAAAAGACAGGGGACTCATCCACAGCTTCCCCAGCCCAGACTACCAGGGGCTCCTCCGTCAATGTCATGTGCTTGGACCTCCAGTGCCATCTGCCCTGTGCAGTTCTCTGCTGAGCTGTGCACAGTGGCCCCCCGACACCCTCTCTTGCACACCCTCCCTTCTCCTTAGTGGGCGTAGGGACGTGGCTCAGAGCCGAGGGCAAGCGAGAGAACCCAGGGAGGGCAGCTGTTGTAGGCAATCTATCCAAGCGGCTTCTCCGGGGCTTTGCAGCCCCTGAGCCTCCCAAACCAGTTACAACAAGGAGCCATGCAGGACCACTGAGTGTCTCGGTGCCTTGGAGTGACACTGGCAGTCAGGACGGGGCACACAGTGAGCGACTAGAAGGATGCCCAGTGCATGTGTGCAGTCAGAGGGCCCTGAGTGACCAGGGATGGACTGCGGGGAGGCACTCAGCCCCTGCGGCTTCATGGTCTGAACCCAAAGTGGACAGATGGGTTTGCAGGGTGGCGGGGAGGGAGGAGGCGGGCTCAGTGGGAAGTGAGACACCACTGATTCCGAAAGATCGTGACGAGATGGTGGAAACCCCTCTCCTGCGGGAGCAGCTGGCGGCGGGCCGTCCTCTCAGTGGCTCTGTGTCTCTTAGGGAGGCCACTCGGAGCCCTTGTGGGGGGTGCTCAGAGCCAGGAGCCATCCCTTGGTGAAGGCAGGCAACCCCCCATCTACCCCTCCCTGCACCGGGCAGGTGGGGGGATCGGACCGCCATCCACACGGAAGGAGAGATGCGGCCACTTAAGGTCACACCCGGACATCAGAGATTCCAAGGCTGGCTTGTACCCCCCGCCAGACAGTGCACGACTGGAGGGATGGGAGGGAGGCCCAGGGTGTGGGCAGGGCACAGCAGAGGGTGCGGCCGGGGCTGCACCCCGCCTGGCAGGGCTGGCCCAGTGAGGTGGGCGGTGGTAAGGAGGTGTTTTCTGGGACCAGGGAAAGGCCGGCACCGCCCCCCCCCCCCTCCGCCCAACACAAGGAGCAGCAGTACCTTGGACCAGCCCAGGCTGCTATGAGGAGGAGCAACAGAGGTCTGGAGGCAGCACAGCAAGGCTGGACCCCCACCCCTATCCCCCGGGGCCTGGAGCCCTGAGCAGAGCAGCCTGAGGGGCCCAACCAGACAGCTGACCGAGCCACAAGGGAGGTGAGGACAGGCACGCATGTGTGTGCAAGTTCGCACACCCACAGGAGGGGTGGGGTCCGGGCTGGGGTCCTGTTCCTCTAGTGGGGCAGGGATTCCTGGAGAAAAAATCTCGCACCGTGAAATTCCGAGAGTCCGGGCCTCTCTGCCCCGCCCCTTTCCACCCAAGAGGACAGGGAACTGCCAGGCCCCGGCATACCACCTGGTAACCAAAAAGGGTCTCAGGCCTATACCCCTGCCCCAGCCCCGCGTGGAGGGATGCCCCCGGGGACACACCCAGGGCTGGCAGCTGGCTCCAGGACAGCAGGCAGGTACAGGCAGGCTCCAGGGACACACAGCTCCTCTCTGGGGACGGTGGCCTGGGGGAGGTAGGTGGCCCAGGGGAGGGACACAGGCTAGGAATGGGCAGCACAGAAGGGACAGAAAGCCCCAGGAGGGAGTGAAGTCCCCGAGATCCCACAATGGGGTCCCCCTGGGCTGACCGGCCTAGAGGCCGAGAGAAGCCCTGCGACGGCGATCTCGCCAGCAGGCAGCGGGTTGACTGAGACAGCTAGTGCAGCAGAGCGGTCCTAGGCCTCAGTGACCTTGACTGCAGAGCAGTGCTGGGCCGCACTGACCCGGGCCCACCTTTAAGCAAGGGATGGCTGCTGCCCTGCTGCAAGTGGGGTTCCAGTTGCAGGGGACACTGAGGAAGGTCACAGACACCATGAGGGCCACATCAGGTTCCCAGCCCGGTGTGTCTGAACCAGGGCCCTGCCCCTGCAGCTCTGAGGCCCAGTGCCCAGCTCGCCCACCACACAAGGAATCCCAGAACTAGAGCTGGAGGGACACACAGTCCCCGCTGCGGGCCCACAGGAGGGGAGAAGAGGCTTGGGGCCCCCCAGGATGTAGGTTCCTTCCATGGCCTGCAGAGGCCCTGGGGCCCCACCGCTGCTCTCCACTTCCAGCTCCCACCTGAGTGGCTTAAAGAACTGAGCAGCCAGGACCCTTGGTTGACAGTGGTCCCGGGGCCAGTCACCCCCAGGCCCTCGGCCACAGTGGCTATTGGTTAAGTCAAGGGCCATTGTGGGCACCAGGACCAAAGCTCCCCAGATGATAGCAGGAGGGCACCCCTGGAGAGCCAAAGGACCCCGGGGGACTGGCCTTGGGGAGCATGGTGTCCTGATGCCCCCACCGCCCTCCCTCAACTTGTCTCTGCCTGCTCGGGGCAGCGGGGTCGCCGGACCAGGCTGGGGGCAGGAAAGGAGCCACAAGACCCCAGAGATGTCCCCAGATGGCAGGCTGGCTGAGAAGGGGGCCCCTGTGGTAGGGCGTGTCTGGAAGGAGCTCCAGGGCCAGCAGGAAGGCCAAGGAGCCATGGGCATTGGGTCACCAGTAGTGAAAGGCAAGCGTGGGGATGAGGAGACAGGTCTGACAGTGGCCACAGCGTCTCAGCCACCCACGCCCCAGCTGCAACCTGCCCAGAGCCTCGTCACCTGGTCACCACAAACAGGGGTCAGGGGCCCCAGTTCCCCGGACCCGGGCAGGCAGGTCTGTCCTGTGCTGGGCTTGGTCAGCGTCCAGCCCCGGGCAGGGAAATCAGGCTGGGCCGGCCCGGCCACCTCTGCTGAGTGCGCATGGGCCATGACGCTGGCTGCTGGAGGCAGGGCCGAATTCAGGCAGGTCAGCTCTCCCGCACCTACCACCCAGTGACCCTGGTGCTGGAGCCCAGCACTCTGTTTGTGGGGCAGGGTCTGGCTCCTTCCCCTCCCCATCTCCCATGCCTCCCTGACCTGGGCTCCCACTGCTCTCCGTCACACACCTGGGCAGCCCTGGGAGGGCCAGGTGGCTCAGGTCTTTCCCAGAGCTCAGAGCAAGGCAAAGGGGTGTCCCAGGCCCACAGTGATGGCAGGGACCCGACTGCTGTACCCCACGGTGCAGCGGGAGAACCCTAGACTCATCTGTACAGACAGGAAAGAAGAGGCCCAGAGAGGTGAAGGGCCCTGCCGAGGTGGCTGCCAAGAACATGGGCAAAGCATGGCATGGAAGGCTAAGGCTGCCCCCGGAGCAACAGGTCAGGACCCAGAGAAAGGGCTTGGGGGGCAGAGGCCCCCATTTAGCAGAGGCCCGGGATTCTATAATACACACATGGCCTGGTGCCGATGGGAGGGCCCCTGAGCAAAGTCATGCCTGGGAGTGTGCAGTGTCCTGGAGTGGGGAGGCTTCAGAGCCAGGGATCCCTGGAGGCCTTCCTGGAGGCAACGGCTGAACAAGACTTCAGAGTAAGGCAGCCGAGTAAGAACAGAGTAAGAACAACCCAGAAGTGACACTGGGCCTGGCCTCCACCATGAGAGCAGGGATGGCCCTGGGCGGCAGGGGCTTCCCAGGATCAGGGACCCCTGGCCCCCCTTGCTGTTGGCAGGCGGGCCTGCCCCCAATGTACAACCTGCAGGTCAGAATGCACTGCCCTTCCCCACAGTGTTTTCTGGCTCTGAAGAAAGGGCCAAGCTCTGAAAGTGCCTCCGTCTTGTCCAGGGTCCAGGCTTCAAGCCTCCCCAGGACCAGGGCCCCTCAGCGCTCTCCCAAAGGCCTAGCCCCACTGGGTCCAGCAAGGAAGCCCTTCTGACCTGAGTGTATCCTGCTGCAGGCTCGGTTCCCCAGCAGCAGCCTGGGAAGGCCCTAGGCCTCGCTTCCCCACCTGTGGCACGGGGGGTGGGATGTCCCAGGGCCCCTGCCAACCCGTCCACATCTCCATAGCTAAGTGTACACCCTTCAGGGTCCCCAAGCCATTGTCACCAGGGGCCGTGAAGGGTGCTGCCTCTGCACCCGCTGACCCACGCTCCCGGCACCCAGGGCAGGTGGTGGGATTCAGGCACATGGGAAACGTACTCTGGCTGGATACGGTGTAGATCACACCCGTCACCCCAGCCAGAGTGGGTGGGAGCCACAGCCAGAGGGCCGGCTGCACACTGGGCCTGGCACAGGGTTCCTGAAGCTCCCATGGAAGAGTGCTGGCAGAGAGCACAAAGCCAACAGGTGGACAGGAACTCCGGGTGGGATATAAGTTGGGGACAGGACTGAACAGTGACATCTGAGTCGGCAGGACAAGGAGACGGCTGGGATAGAAGTCAGTAAGGAAGTTTCCAGGCAGTGCTCAGAGGAGGCCCACTGGGGGTTCCTGGGGGGCAGGGGGCCGGTGCGGGTGGAGGGGTGAGGAGCGGGCTCATGGAGGGGTGAGGAGTGGGCTCGTGTGTCCAGGGGTTGGGCCTGCAGCCTCTCACACACCTGTGCGCCCCTGTGTAGATGAGCCTCTCTGAGCGAAAAGGGATCAATCATTCCAACAGTTCAGCCCTTGACCCACGGCCCAGGGCCACAGGGAGTGTCAGGTGGCCACAAAGGACGTGAACGTGTGGCCCCGTCAAGGGCACAGAGCAGACCCTCTGTCCTGGTGCCCCCCTGGCGGCAGCAGTGGGGATGGCAGTGTGAATGCACAGAGCGCAGCCACTACAGGCTGGACCCTCCAGAGATAGAGTTGGGGGAGCCTCTTTGCAAAGAAGCCGCTGGCATCCGGCTGAGCCCAGGGACCTGCCTGTCCCCCTCTCCCGACCCCACAACCCCAGCAATGTTTCCTGTGCACCTCGTGCAGACTGGGCGACAGTCTCACAACAGAAGGTCACCTGTGCTTAGGCAAACACCAGCCCGGCCCCCCGAGACCCCTCCTGCCTGCTCGGGGCCCAGGCAGAGGCCACGTGGCTGCCCGTCTGCCACAGACAGGTGAGGGCACCTGGCGGCCAGCAGCTTCCTGGGAGCCAGCTGCTAAGGAGCAAAGATAGAATGTCAGCAGCAGCAGGAGGGGACAAGCCTCTGCTCCTCCCCCTCCGCCCAGGTCCCTCCCTGCAGGCGGCAACCCTGGCGGGCCCCCTCCCTAAGCCTGGTACAGACTCCAGAGAGCGGCCCTGCCCCACCCCCAGTGGGGCTGCCCTGGGCCACGTGGCCATGCAAATGACCAGCCAGGCTTCCCTGGAGGCCGGGCCTCCCAGGGCCGGCCAGAGCTTCCTGCCTGAGAGGTAGGCACTGGGCCCCTACCTGCTGTGGGCTGGAGGCCGGGGGGGAGAGGCTGGGAGGAGCAAGGTGCCCGGTGCCCGGGCTGGCTGGCCAGCGACCGGAGAGCCGGCATCTGGAGCGAGCGAGCAGGCCTGGGGAGCTGACGGGCCCTGCAGCACAGCCGGATGCCCGGACTGCCAGGCAGGGCCCGGGGAGCTGGGGGCTGCTGGGCTGCACCCCCGTTGGCAGTGGCAGGCAGCACCAGTCCGACCTTCTCTCCGACTGCCCTCCCCTCCGGGTAGGCAGGGCAGCGGGGCTCCCTCACGTTCCCAGACATCTCAGGTCCCCAAATGTGGGGTCCCACAAGTCTGAGCAGCAGAGACAGGGACCACCGGATGCCACAGTCTGCTCCCCGATTCTGCACCCAGGCGGCTGAGTCCCACCTGGGAAGGACAGCCCAAGTCAGGGGAGTAGGCATGATGGTCAGGCTCGAACCACACAGAAGGGATGGGGAGGGACGCCCAGGGCAGCCCCAGCCTGTCGGTGACCTGTCCGTGGCCGCCAGGAGAAGCTCCTCCCGCCCTGCCCCCACCCCCTCCTCCCTGGGCCGGCACTGGGGCTGCCAGCTGCCTGGGTGCACCTTTGTCCTCACTCCTCCCTGTGTCCTCCCTCACCTCTGCAGATGACTAATGCCTCAGGGCTCCTGGGAACAGCCCGCGGCCCCCTGGTGTCAGCAACCTGGCCACAGCCCAGCCCCGCGCCCGCCATGCCCACCGTGCCCTCTGCGTCCTCCGTGCCCGGCGGGCCACAGATGGACCCCGTGGGGAACAGCTCCCAGGGCGCCTCCCGCCTCTTCCTCACCACCGCATTGGCCCGTGGCGTCTCAGGGGTCTTCGTGTGGACTGCCTTGGTGCTCACCTGCCACCAGGTAGGCCCTCCCTCCCACACCTCTCTTGGGATCCTGCTCTCCATGGGACATGGCCCTGGCTGACCGTGCTGGTATCCGGGGCAGCCACCAGAGACCCGGCTGCAGGGAGGGCCCTCAGGGGTGGCATCAGGCCAGGGTGCAGGGGCAGCGGGGGGAGCTTTCCCCCGAACGCAGGGTGTGGGAGCCAGGGAGGGCTGGCCTTTGGGATGGGGAGGGAATGAGTAGGGGTGTGAGCCTGGGGCAGGGGCGGTCAGCGGGCTGGCGGGCAGGGAGGGGTGAGCAGACTCCTTTCTCAGTGAGAGCCACCTTCTGTGTGGCCTCAAACAACCACAACAGAAGTAGACACCAGGGTATGAGGGAGACCGGGGGGCACAGTATAGCCAAAAGCAGTGGGGGCCAACCGGGAGGGCTGCCTGGAGGAGGCAGGATTGGCATAGAATCTTACCGAGCTGCTCCTGGGGCTCTGGCCAGTAAGACTGAACTGGTGGGTGGTGCGTGTGCACTTGGGTGGCGAGTAAAGTCTGGGGTAGGCTGTGACTTATGGGGCAAGGAGCAGCAGGGGCAGGCCCCAGAGTCCTGAGTGGGGGTCTTGGATGCCCCCTCTGTGTGAGCCTGACCCCAGCACTTCTGCGTGTCTGTCTCTGACTCCTGGGCCTCCCCAGATGGGCAGACAGAGACCCCGTGGGCTGCAGCCCTGCCCCTGCCCCCAGCCCCAGCCCGGTGGAGACAGGAGGGCAGCCGTCTTCGCCCTTCTAGAGCCCCCAAGAGCAGAGAGGGACTCATCCTCTGGCTTTAGGACAGGAAGGTAAGGGGGGAGAGGACGGAGAGGGCCTGCTAAGGCCACCCCGCCAGGTAGTGCCAGCCCCAGGACAGAAAGCACGTCTCCCAGGGGCTGCCCGTGCCGGGTGCTCCCACTGCCTCGGCCGGGTGGCAGGGACTGATAAGGGACTGTTCCGGGCGCCAGCCTGCCCTGCCACTCACTGCATTGTGCCCTCTGAAGCCCGGTGTACGCAAGGCTCCACACACAGCCTGCCCTGCCACGGCCCTCTCTCTACCTGTACCCAGTGGCACCTCCTCCAGGAAGCCTTCCAGAGGTGCCATATGCCCGGCTCCCCGGCGCCTCTTCCTCTTCAAGACCCTCTCACTGCTCTTCCACCTCCCTGTGGAGGACATGGACAGTCAAGAAAGGTCTCCAGACAGACTATAATCAGCCGTATTTCCCACCGCCGAGGGACAGGACAACGCCCTCTTTTCTTTCGTGTTCACCCCGTGTTTCCCACACACGTGAGGTCATACCTGCTTTGTCCTCTGATGCTTCCAGGCCCCATTATCGCACAGCAGATCCCCCGTGGGCATCTTGGGATGCCCCTTTCACTGGCCATCCAAGACTCAGCTGGCCCCACCGTGTCTTCCCCCGCGTCGCTGCAAGGGTCGGTCTCATACACAGACCCTTGCTTTCCCAATGTACCTGCCCCATGGGGCCAATCCCGGAAAGGGCACCAGGGGGTCAGCCCTTTGCAGAGCCCCCCATGCTGAGATGCCAAACTCCGGGGCCACAGACGCCCCCCGGCCCGGAATGAACAAACACAGGAGCAAGAGCGCGAGCAAGCTGGCATTCCCGCGGCAGAGTGTGCAGGAAGAAGGGGCTGGTCGTGCCCAGGGGAGCTCGCGCTGCTTCCCGTGCTGCTCCGCATGGGGGTTGGGGGGTGGGGGGACATGTGCCCATTGTGCCCCAAGCCTGCCTTTGCTCTGCCTGCCCAGATCTACCTGCACCTGCGCTCCTACACAGTTCCCAACGAGCAGCGCTACATCATTCGCCTGCTCCTCATCGTGCCCATCTACGCCTTCGACTCCTGGCTCAGCCTCCTCCTCCTGGGGGGCCACCAGCACTACATCTACTTGGACTCAGTGCGTGACTGCTATGAAGGTGAGCGCCGTCTGGCTCCGGGCTCCTGCGAGATCCAGGGAGGGCACAGAGAGGCCTCAGTCAGCTGGGGAACCCCAGCCTCCAGGGCCGAGTCAGCTCCCCTGATGGTCAGGATCGGGGGTGCCAAGGCTGGGGGCCCTGTAGCCTGGCTGGCCCAGGGCCTGGATTGGCGGGGGAACGGGGGCCCTCGACAGGGTGGAGCCTCGCTGCCACAGGGACTGCTGATGGCCGGGGGTCAGCAGGGATGGCGGGGAGTGGGGGACCTTGGGGATCCCAAGCTCACTGCTGCCCACCCTGGCCCCCTGCCCTGCAGCCTTTGTCATCTATAGCTTCCTAAGCCTGTGCTTCCAGTACCTGGGGGGCGAGAGCGCCATCATGACAGAGATCCGGGGAAAGCCCATCCGGTAAGCATCTCGCCCAGAACCCATGGGGGCCCCCCACGCCCTGGCAGCAGGGCCGGGCTGGGGATGGGTCCTTGCGGGCCCTGCTTCACGGACTTGCACACTCAGATCCAGCTGCGTCTACGGCACCTGCTGCCTGCGCGGCATGTCCTACTCCATCGGCTTCCTGCGATTCTGCAAGCAGGTGAGTTGGGGTGTGGGGGGCTGGCCTGGCCTGGCCTGCCCCTTCCAGCTACACCCCCCCACCACCCCTTGCTCCCCCCTCCCCAGGCCACACTGCAGTTTTGTATCGTGAAGCCCGTCATGGCCTTGGTCACCATCGTCCTACAGGCATTTGGCAAATACCACGACGGGGACTTCAAGTAAGGCCAGGCTGCTGTGGAGGCTGGGAGGGTGGGCCAGCCTGGCGGGAGAAGGGTGCGGGCTCCGGGTCAGGGAGGGGGCTCAGCACGAGTCCGAGTCCTCACGTGTGCTCCTGGGAGATTGCCAGGGAGAGGCCGCGGCAAACAGACCCAGAGGAGCGGGCCCCTGACTGCCAGGGCTATGGAGCCTTGCTGCCATGGGCTCACACCAACCCCTGGCCTGCAGCCCGCCCACTCGAAGGAGAGCCAAGGGGGAGTTCAGGCCCTCAGGCCCAGAGAGCCACTGGTGGCACCTCCCAGACAGCCCAGAAGGAGCCCCACAGGTCCACATGTGCACACAGCAGGTGCACACACGCACACACGCATGCACACATGCACACAGCAGGTGCCCATGTACACACACGCTCACACGTGCACACACACGAGCAGGTGCACACATGCATGCTCACACATGACCGCGCACACACGCACATGCGTCCCCGCACACATGCGCTCACACACGCTCACAAGCCCATGCACACAAGCCTGTACACACGCATGCTCACATACACACACGACAGGTGCACACATGCATGCACATACACGCATGAGCCCCTGCACACACGCTCACACACACTCACACATGCACACAAGCCCCCCACATGCACACACACACACAAGCAGGTGCACACGCTACACACATGCTCACACATGCACATGAGCAGGCACACTCGTTCTTTCACGTGAACACACACGCTCACATGCTCACGTGCTCAGTGCTGACACATGCGTGTGAACACACCCACAGGCGCACGCACATCACATACGCACTCCTACACCAGCACACGCCTGCCCATGTGTCCACAGTATAGAGGCCCAGTCCTTCAGGCTGTGCACTGGTGGACCGGGGAAGAGGGATGGAGGAGGCCTTTGTAGGGAGAAGAACTACGTCCTCACCGCTGCATGGGGACTCCCCCAGCTCCCTGGCTGTTGTGCTCAGGTGCCGCCCACCTGCCTGCCTGGCCTGAAGGGAGGGTCCAGGCCTGGGTCACTGTCAAGGCCCAGGCTGGGATGGCAGGGAAGGCACGGGGTGTGGGGCCCACCCTGACCCCGGCATCTGCTCTGGCCCCAGCATCCACAGCGGCTACCTCTACATCACCCTCATCTACAATGTCTCCGTCAGCCTGGCCCTCTACGCCCTGTTCCTTTTCTACTTTGCCACCAGGGAGCTCCTGCAGCCCTTCGAGCCTGTCCTCAAGTTCTTCACCATCAAGGCGGTCATCTTCCTCTCTTTCTGGCAGGGTGGGTGGGCTGTGGGAGCCATGGTGGAGCCTAGAGCCTGTCCCCATCCCGCCTCAGTCCCCAGTTCCCCACGTGCCCTCAGGCCTGGCCTCAGTTTCCCTGGCTGGAGCACAGGTCAGAACCACCACCCCCTCAGCTGGAAGCCATGGTGCAGGGGAAATCATGAGTCCCCCGCCCAGCAGGTCTGGCCATTGGGGTGGAGAGGCCCAGCAGAGGCCCGGGGCAGGATGGGAGTGCTCCCGGACCTCACCCCACAGATAGTGTGTTGGGGAAGGTAGAAATGAGCCCCAGCTCTGGGATCGGGAGGCAAGAGCAGACGTGGGGAGTGCCCAGATGCCCACGGGGCCATGACCCTGGTGTGGGATGTACCCACATCCCTGAACGTCAGCCTCTCCCTCTGTGGAACAGGACCATGGGGATAGGATGTCCCAGGGCCACCCGGAGAGCCTCTGCAGGGCAGGAACCTCGTCCTCCCCCCACAGACCCCACGCAGCTCCCAAGGCCTGTGCAGGGTGGGTGCCTTAGCGGCTGTCACCATCCCCCAGGGATGCTGCTGGCCATCCTGGAGAAGTGTGGGGTCATCCCTGAGGTCCAAGTCATCGACGGGAGCAAGGTCGGGGCTGGCACACTGTCCGCTGGCTACCAGAATTTCATCATCTGCATTGAGATGCTGTTTGCCTCCATTGCCCTGCGCTATGCTTTCAGCTGCCAGGTGTATGCAGAGAAGAAAGAGAACTCACCAGGTGCCCTGGCCGGGTCCTGTGCAAGAGTGGGTGGGCACATGGACAGTGGGCCCAGGGAGGAGCACAGACAGACAGCCCCTGGGGAGAACCCCAGCCCTAGACAGGGCCCACATCTGCATCTGGCCCAGGCCCCGAGCGCTGAGTGAGATAGGCTGGAATGGACATCTGGCAGTGGGGGGCTTGGTGCCTCCTGAGCCTGAGGGGGCCCTGCCCACCACACCCAGAGACCCAGACATCCCTGGGGAATGACCCATTCAGGCAGGGACAGCCTGCACCTGCTCCAGCTGCCTGGCGTGACCACAAGCATAAAGGGCTCACTCCGGGCTGGGGAGAAGGCAGGAGCCGGCCAAGGTGGTCTCTCGCTGTGTCCCCTGGGGAGTCTGGGATGGGACAGGCTGGCAGGGGGTTGAGTGGGGGAGCCAGGCTGGGGTTCAGCGGTCCTGAAGTCACCCCTGCTGGCCAAGCCCAGGGCCTGGGCAGCCCAGAGGTTGGTGGGGAGCAGGGCCATGTCCCCAGGGCTGGGGTCTGAGTGCAACATGATGGGTCCAGGCACTCCCCCAACCCCATACATGTGCCATTTGCCCCCAGCCCCCGAGGCACCCATGCACAGCATCTCCAGCGGCCTCAAAGAGACCATGAGCCCACAGGACATTGTGCAGGACGCCGTCCACAATTTCTCGCCGACCTACCAGCACTACACCCAGCAGGCCACACACGAGGCTCCAAGCCCTGGAGCCCACCCCAGCGCAGCCAGCGGCCCTGGGTGGATCCGGAAGAGTCGGAACATGGAGAAGCGGATGCTGATCCCTGCGGAGGAGCTGTAGGAGGGCCATGGGTCACCAGCCACCTGGCTGCCTCCTGTCTGCCCAGGCTTCTGGCCAAGCACAGAGCCCCTCACCCACCAGCCCTGTTGCCAGAGGGGAAGCCCCTTCTGGGAGCCCTCCTGCCAGGAATGTGGGGCCACTGCCCAGCCTGCCTCCCACCTGCAGGCCCGTGGCTCCAGATGGGACATCGGAGCTTATCTGATGAGCTTGGGACCCACTGGGCCCCCTTGGCCGTCTGCTCAGGGGCTGCTGTGAAGCAGGCGCCAGCAGGATGGACATACTCCAGGCTGGGCCCATGCAGGGAAGGGTGGCCTCCGAAGAGTGAGCAGCCGCTCCATGAACATGGGAGCTGTGGGTGCAGACAGGTGGGCTGGTGCGGGCCTCAGCTGGGCCTTGCCAGGCCACCGCGCAGCCCCTCCAGCCAAGGAAACTCCTGAAAATCCCCACCCCACGTGCGGACGTGGGTCTGGGAGGTGTCCGGGGCCACCTGCACAGGGACTTCGCCCTGACCAGCCCGCAGGGCACGCGTGGCTCACGGATGAATCACACTTATTTGTATATAAACACGTGGCTTTTATTTATTTTTATTTATTTTTATTTTTTTTAACACCTGGCTTTTCTAGAGACTCTAGCGGCCTCTGTTCCCACGGGGTCAGCCCCGGAGGAGCCAACTGTACTGGGGTGTTCAGACAAGCCCCACGGTGCTAAGTCTGCTGTTGGAGGAAGGATCAGGGCGCTGCTCAGAGCCCAGCGGGGCACAGAGCTCACAAGCAGACCAAAGGCCGTGCCCCCTGCCTGCGGGAGACCCGGAACGCTGCCCTTCCCTTGGGAACTCAGCTTTCTCCTTAAGATGGGCCTCCAGCCAGCCCTGCCTGCAGTGGGTCCATGAAGGCCACGGATGGACACAGGCCCAGAGAGTGCATGGGGCGCAGACGGAGCTCGCAGCTTGAGCCCGCCTTCCCCCGTCCTTCTCTCTCCTGTGTGCCAGGCCGGTGCCCAGGGAGACCCCTGAGGGTCAGAAGAAATGCAGCCCCGCAGGAACCGAACAGTAGTGTCCTGGCCAGAGGGAGGCCGCCCCGCAGCCTCCCTGCTCCCTAGGCCTGCAGACCTAGCACTCAAGGCCGCAGCTTTTCTGAGGGCCCCACCGGGCTGCCTGGTGAGATAAGGCAGGCCGCCACCCTGCCGCGCAGCTGGAGAGCACTCCCCGCCCCCACAGCCTTATCACGCCATCCCCGCTGCCGGACCACGGTGGGCAGGAGGTGGGCAGGACTCCTGCCCGCCCGGCTCAGTCAGCAGCTCTGGGAGCAACCAGGGCAGGAGGTTGTCTGGAGGATGCACAGGGGGGCCAGTGCCAGACCCCCTGTGGGCAAATGGGGGTGCGGCCCTGCAGGCTCCCGCCTGGGGAGAGTCACCCCGTTAGGGCCCTAGTTGCCTAAAGAGTGTGCATGGGGTATGTGGGCTGGGACCCCCTTCCAGTGACCACACTCAGTGTGGGCTCCCGGCTGCGGGGCGCCTCAGCACAGGCTCCGGCAGCCCCGTGTGCAGCCCTGTGTGCTGTGTCCACAGTGTGCTGAGGGCGGGGCCCGGACCCCGCCTACCCGGAATCCTCACAAGCCCCGGGAAAGGGGCCCCAGGTCACACAGCCGGCAAGAGACAGACTAGCCCCACAGAGGCAGCTCTCACACTCGTCCGGCCCCCACAGACTTCTCTGCGGGATGAGGCCTGGCTTCTTCTTCAGACACAAAGTCAGGCCGCGCCCCACCGCCCGCAGGTAGGTCACAGTCGCCCCCACCTCACTGGCTTTGCCCTCCCCAGGAGGAGTATGGGCGCTCTGGAGGAGGGGGGAGGGAGGCATGTCTTGCCATCCATGATGACAAAGTGGGCTCCTAGTTCTGGGCCCCACCGCACAGGGCCTTTCCCGGCCTCAGCGCTCTCACCTGGGAAATGGCCCCAGCAACCCAACCCAAAGGAGGCAGCCCCGAGAAACAGATGGCTGGGCCGGAAGATAGCAGCAGCCTTCCCCAACTTCCCAGGGGCCCTGACAGGGCTGTGGTCCAGGCCTGCCCTAGCTCTGGTCACCGGGCCACTGTGCGGAGCTCTCGCAGGGGTAGCAGGCCTGGCCACATGGGGGGCCACAGCGACCCCACCGGGCTGGCACACTCCACTCCCTGCCCATTTCACAGAAGGGAGCCAGCGGACTGGAAGGGGAGGGAACAGGCCCCCCAGAGGCTACCCCCCCGACCTCCAAGCTGCTGGCAATGACTATGGGGTGGGAGTGGTCCCATCAGCTCAGGCAGAGGAGAGGTGGGAGGGCCAGTGGGTCTTGGAAACCCCGAGAGCTGGCCTGCAAGTCTGCCCTCCTGCAGAGTGCTGAGGCCAAGTGCTGACATGTCTGCCCCTCGGAGGGACGGGGGTGGGGAAGGCCCATGTGGAATGCATAGGCTCCGGGCACCTCTTACTTTAGGCACCCTGCTGTCTACCCCAGGCCAAGTGTCCATCTCCCCGCCTGCTGCAGGACCTGGCCCAAGATGGGCACATACCACCTGGTGGGGGCGGGGAGGGGAGCCATGGGAGCTGGAGAGAAAGGCTGTGTCAGAAGGCTGGAGGCTCCTGGTTGGGGCAGACAGGGCACTTGGGAATTGGGCCCACCATTCGGAAAGCCAGCCCAGCCGCCTCCACCCGCCTGACCCCCTCCCCACCTCAGGGCTGTCCTGACGGACCTCGAAGCAAGTGAGGACCACTGAGTCGGGGGG
>RCUC01043609.1:0-38332 GCA_003697995.1 Taxidea taxus jeffersonii
TCTGACCATAACCCTCATACACAATCACCCACATTCTCTCTTGCTCTTGTGCGTGGAAGCTATATATATATCATAAGAAGGAAGAAGGAAGAAGCCTATATCCCTGAGTCCACACTGAGAGGAAAATGGCCAGGAAAGCCTTTTGCTCCGGGTCAGACTGGGATGAACCCTTTACTGTCCTAAGCTGCTAAAATTTGGGGATTGCTTGTTATAGCAGCTACTATTATTCATCTGATAGTATTAAAAAATCACGATTCAAATAGCCTTTTATTCCTCAGGATGAGGTAACAGCCCCCTCTGTGCTCTCATAATTCAAGACACAGCTCTTTGTCTCATGGCACTTACCACATGCCATAAAAATGCTTTGTTTATTCCTATCTCCCATTAAAATGTGAGTTCTTCCAGGGCAGGGACCATACAGTATTGATTTTTTAAATCCATAGGACAGAGCAAGGCCTGGTGTGTGGTAGGTTATCATCCAGGGTTTGGAAGAGGAATGAACAGGAAATAAAGTTATGGGACAACCAGTGAACGATAGGAACAAACAGATGCAGCCTCAATTTCCCCCAGTAGTCAAACGAGGCACCTTTCCATGACCAGTCAGGGCAAGGAGAGTGTTGCTAATGCAGGGCCCTTCGTTACATTCCGGACTGAGATTAGAAGGGAAGGAAAGCATCTCTGTTCTTTCCTTCCAAACTTGAGAACCTTAATTAAAACCAAGTGATGAAGGGCTGTCCCCTTGCCAGCAGCCGACAGCTCATCCTGCTATCAGGGGCCTAAAGAGTAAATTAAAATCAGTGCCAATAAAATTAAAACTACCTTAGGGCCTATTTGCAACATAATTTAGTGTGGAGTTGCTTCCTCCTAGACACCAGGGAGGAAATGGATTTTTTATCCCCTACATTCTGAGCCGCTTCCCTGCTTCACCTCAGATCTGCGCTCGGTGCTGTGAGATGGGGCTGACTCCCTCGGATCGGGACAGCTCTTCAGTGTTCAGCATGGGTTTGATCCAGAGAAAGAAGGGGGTTCCGACCCAGGCAGGGCGGGGCGCTTAGTCCAGGCTGGGCGAGCAGAAAGAAGCTGGAGCTCCTGCAGGCACAAGCACAAGTGGGGAGGACGAGCTGCTTTGTCCTTCCTCCTTCCAGAGGAGCAGCCTGGAGCTCTGAGAGCAGCAAAGCTGGCCCAGCCTTGTGCGGTGGGAAGTGCCGGGGAAGGGACCCAGGTCCCTCTGTGTCCTACTGTGCTCTCAAGGGCTTCCAGTCTAGCAAGGCAATCGCCCTGATCTGAGGATAGCCAGACCTATGCAGGTTCCTTCATCTCTGAGCTGAGCGACTGGGAGGTCTGGGGAGTCTAAGAATCTCTAAGGATCCTAGCAGGCTTAGCCTCTCAAACTCTCAGAGGGCACTGGAGGGGGTCGGGGGAGGAGCAAAGAGCTTTAGAAAACTTTCAGACAGTTCCTCTTGCTGAGATGTACCCCAGGAAGCTGCCTCCCCTTGAGCCTCAGGAGAAAAAGCCCCAAATCTAATCTTTTTATTATCAACTAAATTATTTTCCTGTTTTTTTTTTCCCCTAAGTTAAAGTAGAAAAGAAAGCACAATAAATATGAAGCTAAAGGAAAAAAGAAAAAGTTAAAGTAGATGTTTACGGAAGTCAGGGTGCATGTCCTAAGGCAGGAAGAATAGTTTTTCTGAAAAACTGAGAACCCTTTCTTTAAAAACAACAGAACAAATAAAACAAAGTCATTGTCTTTGTCATGCATAATCTAGTCCTCTGAAGTGGCACAGTTATGGTTTCTCTGCTCAGCAACACCCTGGATATGGCTGAACACAGTTTCTGGTCACAAAGGATGTGATGAGTCAATGGGGACAAGAAGAGGAACCACCACACAGGAAACCCAGATAGCCAGCCAAGGGAACTGGGCAGATGGGCTGTGGATACTTTTTCTCCTGCCTTCCTTCATCTTACGCTCTAGTCCTGCCTGCAGTTTCCAGACACCTGCAGCTACCCCAGCACACGTATCCTTCTACTCTGTGCTTTCCGCCTGCCATTTGTGCAGGTGGAAATGCCTCTCTTCCCCATTCCCCCACCCCCTACCTGCTAACAACTTGCTCATCCTCTGCTGCTAGGCCTAATGGCCCTTTGTCCAAGAGCCTTTCTCAACTCTCTCAGGAACACGGCTCTCTCTTCTGGACTACCATAGATTTTTAAAAAATATCCTTCTGCTAAAGTATTTATCATACACTTTATTCATTCATTCTTTTGACACACACTTGCTATGAACTTACTATTTCTAGGACCCCAGGGGTTGAACCAAGCAGATGCAGCTCCTGCCTTCGAGGAGCTGACACGTGGATGAGGATGGCAGACGGTGAATGGCAACTAAGCCAGGTGGCCCCAGATGGTGATACAGGCTAGGAATGCGCTAAGGGGGTGACATGATGGCGAATCACCAAGTGGATGGGGACAGGGTCTACTTTAGATAGTGTGATCGGGAAAGATCTGAGCTGAGCCTGGAAGGACGATAAGAACGAGCCATTTATTGATGCTGGCAAGAGAATTTTGGGCAAATAAAGACCCAGAAGCAAGGACCAGTGTGACATTTTCAAAGACCAGAGGGAAGGCTCATGGTGGGATCGTGATAAACACGGGAAGGTGAACCTGGCGAGGTTCAGGGGGTGTAACTCACACAGGGCCTTGCAACCTTGGGCCCAAGTTTGGAGCTTATTCTAGGCACAGTGAAAAGTCATTTTAACAGGGAATGTGGTAAAAGGATTCCCTTGTCTGTCGCAGAGATAATGGATTTCAGGGGCATGAGTGGAAGCTGTTGAACAGGTCCCCCCAGAGATCACAATGGCTTGAATCAGAGTGGGGCGGCTGTGAGGAAAAGAGAAAGGCAAATTAGAGAAATATTTTGGCCATGACTTTGTAGGACCTGCGCATGGACTGTATGCAGAATGGATCAAAAATCAGGACTTTGTGACTCGAGCAACTGAAAGACGGTGGTGCCACATAGACAGAGGAGACTGGGGTGGAGACCAGTCGTGATGCTGGTGAAGAAACGGGATCTGGGAAGGATCATGGCAATATGCAGTGACTACTGGACACCAGCCGGGGCATGTCAGGTAGGCGGTTACCCACAGTCCCTGGAGCCCTGGGGAGCAGGCTGCCTGGGGGCTTGAAAGTAGGCATCTGTAGCACCGGGGTGCCTCTGGAACCCTCTAACACTGAGAGTTGGGGTTTAGGTAGAGGTGTGGTAAAGGACATTGTAGAGTGGCAGGGAGCAGGACAAAACACAGGCACTGTGATTTCATGAAAACTAGAGCAAAAAAAAAAAGTTTTAAGAAGGAGGAAGTTGTTTATGAAGCCAGTGAGGTCTAGGACCTTGTTTTATCCACCTCTGTATCTTGAGGGTGCATCATAGGGCCCAGCACACAGGTATCCAGGGGGACACTTGCTGCGTGATTAAATGATCGTAAATGAATGGAGCAGGTATCCTGGACTCAGAGAAAGAGGCAGAGGAAGGGGTGTGGTGGAAGGAGTTTCACCCAAGGCCCTATGGAGGGACTACAGTAGTAACAACTTCGTGCTTACTACCTGCCATTCCTTACTCACACATCCCCCTCAGATCATTTACAAATGAGGAAACTGATGACCAGAGAGGTTTAAGTACCTTACAAAGGAACACCCACATTACATAGTGGTAAGTGGCAAACCCCAACCTATCTGGCTTTTTGGTCCATGATCTTTTTTTTTTTTTTTTAAGATTTTATTTATGTGACAGAGAGAGATCACAAGGAGGCAGGCAGAGAGAAGGAGGGGAAGCAGGCTCCCCGCTGAGCAGAGAGTCCGATGTGGGGCTAGATCCCAGGACCCTGAGATCAGGACCTGAGCCAAAGGCAGAGGCTTTAACCCACTGAGCCATCCAGGCGCCCCTTGGTCCACAATCTTGACCAGGATTTCATCAAAAGCAACTGACATTATGCTGAGTGAAATAAGTCAATTAGAGAAAGACAATTATCATATGGTTTTATTCATATGTGGAATATAAGAAAGCACAGAGGATCACAGGGGAAGGGAAAAAAAACTGAATGGGAAGTCATCAGAGATGGAGAAAAACCATGAGAGACTCTTAACTTCAGGAAACAAACTGAGGGTTGCTGGAGGGGAGAGTAGCGGGGGTGGGGTGGAGTAACTCGGTGATGGACATTAAGGAGGGGCCTGTGATATCATGAGTACTGGGTGTTGTAAGCAACTGATGAATTATTGAACACTACATCTGAAATTAATGATGTATAATATGTTGGCTCATTGAATTTAAATACAAAATTAAATTGAATTTAAAATTTAAAAAATACATAAAAAATAAAGCAACTGACATTTACAAGTGCTTCCTGTTTGTAATAATTCTAGTAACAATGCTATGAGTTTAGTACTGTTATAATCAGAAGACGAAAATAAGAGATTACAAATGGCAAGGCTGAGATTCAAACCCAAGTCTTTCTGACCTAGGGTTAAGCCCTTCATCTCTAAGCTCTTCAGAACCTCCCAGCCTCTGCATCTGTTTGCCTCTTTGGCCTCAGCGGAATAAACTTCAGGACAAAGGAAATTTGTGAGAGTCATGCGTAGGTGTAGGGAAAAAAGCACCAGTAGCAGCAAGGTGAGGAGTAAAAACATTTTCCTACTTCCAGTTTTTCTCTTGTAACCCTCCTCTACTTAAAAGTGAAAAGTAAGATCTGCATGTATTAATTTTTTTATTAATTTTTAAAAAATATTTATTTATTTATTTGACAGAGATCACAAGTTGGCAGAGAGGCAGGCAGAGAGAGAGAGAGAGAGGGGGAAGCAGGCTCCCTGCCAAGAAGAGAGCCCAATGCGGGGCTCGATCCCAGGACCCCGAGATCATGACCTGAGCTGAAGGCAGAGGCTTTAACCCACTGAGCCACCCAGGTGCCCCAATCTGCATGTAAATAAAGGCATTTCTGCATCTCCTCCTAATGACCCAGTAGAGTTGGGTCTGGTCTAGCAGGAGGGAGTCTTCCTTCTTCAGCTCTGCCCTAAAAAAAGGAGAGAGACCAGAGGCTCTGCACAGGAGGTCTGGGTTCATAACAGACCTTCCCAGGGCAAAAGAAGAACTACTGATCTGTCTCCTGCTCCCCATAGCAGTGCCCAGTGAACCCAATGTTGACCATGACAATGACAGTGATGACAGAAGAAGGGTCCTCATGGAGTAGGGTGGTTTTGGGTTCAGTAGACTTGGCTTCAAGTGTCAGCTTAGCCATGGGTGAACTTTAGGACCTATGGAAGTTACTTTTCTTCTGAGTTTTCTTGCCTCAAAAGTGGGAATAATAATCTCAAGCTCACAGGATTGTCAGGAGGTACCTACCTGGTTTTGTGCCTAACAAAATGTCTGGCAGTTTATAAACTTCAAATACATTTTTTCCAATCACACAGTGATGCTATGTGGAGGTGCTATGCTTGGCACCATGGGGATGGACCTCCTTGAGCTCAAAACTTTGCAAGGAAGATGGACATTTTAAAACAAACTGTGTGTGCAACAGAAGCTTTGAAGGGAGGTATAGGGGCTAGAGGAACACAGAGCTGAGTGGGGCTTGGAGACCCAGCTTACACAAATGTAAACTTCTTCCTTGTTCAGTAGGACATCTACTGACAATAACCATCATTTTTCACATCTGTAGAGTTTATAAACCCTTTTCACACTGGGGGTGCTTAGGTGGGTCAGTCAGTTAAATGTCTGCCTTCAGGTCAGGTCATGATCCTGGGGTCCTGGGATCGAGTCCCACACCAGGCTCCCTGCTTGGCAGGGGAGTCTGCTTGTCCCTCTGCCTCTGCCCCCTCCCCACTGCTTGTGCTCTCTCTTTCTTGCTCTCTTTCAAGTAAATAAAATATTTTTTTAAAAAAACATTCTGATACCAGTTAGCTCATACGATTCTCTTAACAATCCACTGAAGTAAACGGGAGCTTAGTTTCTCAAAAGAATTTCAGAGATGGGCTTCTCAAGATCTCATAATAGGAAAGGACCTCAGCTCGATCCTAACTTACATATCACTACTTTGAAAGGCTCTGCTTGCTCCTTGCCCTTGGGGGGGGTCACCCCGGTGCTTACTCCTGCATCACAAGTGGACATAGGTACAACTCAAGAAGCCAAACCTCCCTGCAGAAAGCTCCAGTCTGAGCAGAAAGACAAACTAAGAAGAGGACGGAGATATAATATGTAAGCTTGTGAGAGCCGAGGGACATTTTAATTTCATAATTAAAAGTTAATGTTGCTTCATTATAAATCAAAGGCTGATGAAACTAGGGCACCCCCAGGAACACATAAATATGTGTGGCCTGAATGCTTGGAGACATCTCCTGTAAGAGGTTGTTAGCTGATCCAGAGAGAGAGAGAAATATATGTCTAACCACTGAGCTGGGGGTTTGGTAAGTCCTCAGTAAATCTTAGTTCTTCCCAGGAAACTCATTTTGGCTCTCCTACTAACCTGCTCTGTGACCCTGGAGAAGTTTCTTTTCCTCTCTTCAATTTCCCCATTTAGAAAATGGATTTGGTAACTTTTCATGGCCCCTTTTGCTCTGAGAGTCTTCTACCTTTCAATCATCTCATCTTTCTGCTTTGCACTGGTGGTTTTGTTTTTGTTTTGTTTTGTTTTGTTTTTCTCTCCTTCCTATGACCTCTGAGGGCAGATTCTGGCAGAGTTTCCCACTTGTATCTCTTTCAAGACCTGAGTACCTGGTCCTTTTCCCTGGTATCGCCCTGTGGCAAGAGCCTACGAAAAGACCATTTCCCTGTGGTAAAGCATTCTTCCCATGTGGCATTAACTGTTTTTCAAAGAAGTGTTCAGGGGAGCCAACATTCATGCTGCAGTTCTGTACTACATCCTGGAGGAAGATAAGGTGGTTCCTCGCTGCTTTGTTCAGTATAGGCGACTAGGGATGGGGGAAGGGGAGGACAAAGGTACAAACAGAGACCCCATATCTGTTCTTTTGTCCCTTCTCCTCCTTCCTTCTCCCCCTCTCTCATTGTACTCTTCTTTCTTCTTTCTCTTCATCCCTTTTCTCCTCTCAGTCATTCGGGTGCTCTGAGAGATGTATGTGGAGACTGGGTGAAGGTACAGCTGCAAGAACCATCAATTTATTGGGTAAGTCAGGAAAGGCTTCACAGAGAAAGTGGCTGTTGAGCAAAGTAGTGAAAGACAAGAAGATGTTCACCAAGTGGATGATAAGGAAAGGAGCCCCCAGTAGAAAGAAAGATACTTCAGACAAAGGGAGCCAGGTGAGAAAAACCCATGGGACCCCAAACCACCCAGCCCATTAAGGGACCTATACAGTGTTTGGCATGATTGAAGAGTATTACTTGGGGGGGGTTACTGTGAGAAAAGGGGGGCTGAAAAGGCTTCTGTGGACCCATCATGGAAGGCCTTGTAAACCACTAAGGACTTTTCATATAAAGTAGAAAACATAGAGAAGTATTTTATGAAAGTATAACATGATTATGTTTGTATTGCATTTTAGTAAGATTTTTTGGAGGCTTTGATGAGGAGGAATTAGAGGTTATAAGACTCAGAGGCATGTGGAACAGTTAGGATGTTTTTGTTATAGTCCATGTGGGAACTGATTGAAAAATGATAAGGTTCTCAATTAAATCAGGGGCAGGGAAGGAGAGAAGAAGGAAGGTACATGTTTGAAACCTATTATAGAATAAAATCGATGGTGCTGGATATGGGACCTAAATTCAGACAGATTCCCAGGTTTCTGGCTTGTGTGCTGGCTAGAAGGTGGGGCCACCCCCTGGGATGGGTGCTGCCATCATCCTCTCAGTGGGAGTTGGATGTTTGCCTCCTGGGTACTGGTCTCCAGTTAGAAGAAGATGCTATTGGAGGGTCTCTGGTCTTGGGTCATAACATTTTGATGCGAACAAGTTGATTTTTCCCTAAGCATGACTACTTTTCCATCTAACCTATTCATTGCCTATAAAAACAGGGCTCCTTGTTAATATAATGATAAGCACTATGCATTTTTATAAGATATAAAATCAGAACAAGAATTTAAAAAAAAATTCAGACACCTAAAGACACACATTCAAACACTCGGGTGCCCTAAATGGGATGAGGGCAAGGATGTTCTCAAGCCATTACTCTGCTACAGGCTTTCATTCCCTCCAAACAGAACATTTTGGTTATTATGGACCACATCACTCAGCCAGAAAGCAGCGAGGAGGAAGGGGGCAGTCTGAGAGTCAAGCAAGGGCTGGACAAGGAGGTGTGAACAATGAGGCTTTATCTTTTGGTTTGAAGCCAAAGCCCAGAACAAGGCAGGCTCCTTCACCCACATCCACATGAAAAGCATTTACTAAAATCCCATAGAATTAGTCTGTGGCTTCTTTGGTTCTTGAACAGTCTGGAGTTTTGTTGGATGGATCCCTTCCTTTGACACATGCAATAGTATACAACTTACACAACTTGTTCACAGTCACTGTCTCGTTCCCAGCATACCCATTTTACAGATGAATACACTGCTCGAGATTATACTGAGGAAGTGACTGAACCAAGGATAAAACCTACATATTCTGTCCACAGTACAAGTTATTCCGCTATCTCATTTTGCCTTGATCCTCTAATTATAGGGTCTCAGGGGAGCCCAGAGGGTGAATTCACAAAAAGTATGGCGGGTATCTCAGTATAGGAGGATCAGATGCTCTATGACCTGCCTCTGTCTTCAGCCTCATTTCCTGCTGTCTGCTAACAGGCATGCAATCCCTTCACCAAGCCAGACTGACAGCTTCCAAACCATGCCATGCTCTCCCGTGCCTTCCAAGGTTGCCTTATTCTGTTCCCATAGTTAAGGAGGCCTTGCTCTACCTGGCCATTCTCCATGGCCCAGTACAAGCTTCCCTTCCTCTGTAAAGACTTCCTTAGCCCATCTGGGTATGCTTGACCATGCGCTCTTTCATGTGCATTTCACCTCGCGGTTTCCTCATTATTTCAGTGCATGTCTGTTACATCAGTTGGAACAAGTGCTGGTCGAGACCTAAAATCTTCATACCTCCAACCCCTAGCACAGTGACTGGCACATAGTAGGTGCTGAAGAAATCCTTACTGAGTGAGTAAATGGATGAGTTAACGGTGGAGAAGAAAACATTCCTGAGCAGAGACCATCACCGTCCTTGAACTTCTGGGAGAACTGCTATTGTAGAATACGGAGAGAGAAGGTCAGACATCGAAGGGACTTAATGGGCAAAAAATTCTTCCCTGTTCTCTCTGGTTCCTTCCCTTTTTATGTCTCTTCTTGCTATTGGAACAAAAATAAAGAGTACATCATAAGCAGAGCTGTATTTTCTGTTTATTGCCACCAGGTTAATAACAGTAATGGTACGGGAAGAAAATGAGGTGTTATGTAAAATCCTGCATTGCAGATTTTGCTGCTGATGTAAAGAACTCAATAAAGTGTAACACTTTAATCATAGAGATAAAAATCACACGGCAGCTTCCCACAGGCTCCCGGAGCCTAAGACAAAATGGTTGTGGGGAAATGAGAGATGAGAGAAGAATATTATCAGGCATCAGAAAAATTATGTTTGGGCTTTTGTGTGTGTGTTTTTTTCCTTCATCTCTAAAAAATGGAAAAAGATTTTTCTATCTTCTTCTAAGACATCATGTATGAATTTCTGTATTCTCTGGAGGCCATGCTCAGATTTCTGGGGGAAGATTTGCTCATTCTTTGTAAAAATTGATTTGTTTAGGGAGAACTGAATCCCTGCCTTTTAGGTGATTCGGTGGCCTTTAAGAAAACAGGGGTTGTCTCTAAAAATGAAAGCAGGATTGAGATGGAGGCAAGAAGGTTGGTGAGAGCAAAATCTCTATTTTTATGGTGGTCTTGTAATGCGGAGAAAAGATCATAGCAGCAGATGGAAGCTCTTATTAGGAACTCAGCCGACCTTCCGAAAATTACTTTATTGCTTCTGTGCCTCAGTTTTATCATTCTTCCAACAAGGACTTTCATTGGATGGAAAGAACGTTCTAAAGGTCATTCCAGCTCTGACACTCAACTATCTGAGGCTCTGGGCAAGGAGGCCCAGCGGCTTGGCTTTTGACATTGACTTTTGCGGTTCTGAACTACAACGTCGCCACCCAGCTGACCAGTTTCCACTGCAACACCCTCTTCCCTCCCTTAGCAACCAGATCTGCTCTCAACCCTGCAGCTGGAGTGATCCATTTATAATTAGAGAAAAATATACATTCACCCTGGAGAGAGATGGGGGTAAGTGCCAGCAGGAAGACCCTGGGGCAGGAGCATGCCTGAAGAGGTCACTGAAAAGTGAGGTAGTGTCTCTGGAGCAGAGAGAATGAAAGGCCAGATCAGGTGGGTCTTACAGCCCCTGAGAGGGCTCCACTGCCTCCAGGTGCAGCCCTGGAGTGCCCCCTCCCCAAGGCAGTGGGAGTGCGGCTGAGGTTCGAAGACAGAGACACGGCTACACGGCAGCATGAGCATAACTCATGGAAAGGGAAGAGTTTTGGAATTAGAGATCTAGGCTCAAACCCTGAACTGGCTGTGTGACCTTGAAGGAGTCACTTCACTTCTCCAAGTCTCCGTTTCCTTGTCAGCAAGCAGGAGGTGACAATCATTCCTCTCACAGGGTTGACGAAGGTTACATGGGTGAGTGTGTGTCCAGGTGTCTGAAATGGGTAGGTGGTAATGAATTTTCTTCATCCCATAATAATCACTTCAGGCGATATTACAAACATTCTAGGACTGCATTATCTAACACGATAGCCATGTGTGATTACTGAAATTAAATAGATCTATATTAACTTTACAAACAGTTCTTTGGGACACTTGGGTGGCTCCCGGCTGATTAAGCGTCTGCCTTTGGCTCAGGTTGTGATCCTAGGGTCCCGGGATCGAGTCCTGCATTGGGCTCCTGGCTCTGCTGGGAGCCTGCTTCTTTCTCGGCCTGCTGCTCCCCCTGCTTGTGCTCTTATTTTTTTCTCTCTCTCTCTGACACATAAATAAGTAAAATCTTAAAACAACAACAACAAGCAGTTCCTCAGTTGTCCAAGCCACACCGTAAGAGCTCCTGGCCACATGTGGCCAGTAGTTACTGTTCAGGGACAGTGCAGAGGAACACGGCCGTCATCACAGAAAGTTCCACTGAGGGGCGCTATTCTAGTATCTTAGCAGTTGTAAGTGGGTGCGGCAGAATTTAGAACAAACACAGCTGACTTCATACACACAAATACATACACACAAACAAAATCACAAAAATGGGGTGTTTAGGTTAGCAACAATATGTTTCATTTCTAAGGAGAAATGAATCTGACTCGACTCTGAGCCAATTCAGTGAGCTTACAAAAAGTCCGATCCTGTGCATTGTATCACTACCTCCTTACCATGACCCTAATAGGAAATATTATCATCATCTTGTTGATTCTGACATTGAGGCCCAGAGTGACTGAGTAACTTGGTTGGAGCCACACAGCCTATAAGCAGCAGAACAGGACTTGCTCCCTGGGATACACCACTGCTTCTTAAAGGACATTTCAGAGACAAAGAGCTTACAGGGCAAAGTCACCATTTACTCTTTACAGTCTTTGCTGAGGATGTGGACATTTGGAACTGCCCAGGTATATCTGGGGATGAGTCAGAGAAACTGTAAAATTCAAGGAAATCAGTTCCTTTCAACCTAGCTTTCTTGGCATATGGAATGTGGCAGTGTCTGATCTCTGTGAGACCAGCTCAAATCCCAAGGAAAGTCCTAGAAGTCAAACTAGTGGGTAAAGAAGAAGACACCATCTAAGTCGTCCAGAGCCATGTTCACGCTTTAGCTCATTTTCCTCTCTTTGTAGACAAGGGCTCTCAAATACTGCATGGTGAAAGGAGGTCCAGAGTGTGGGAGGGGTCACAAGTGAGAGCCAAGGGGACTTGGGCAGTTCTGAATCAGTGACCATTTGTGAAAACAGACCTAAGCACAATCAGGCAGCCGGAGAGAGAGAGATGGACGGCAGAGGGATGGATGGTTGGGTGGATAGAGAGGCAATCAAACAGGCACCGAGTTATAAACACGTAACCACCGCTTCTCTTTTAGCTTTTTGTGTGCTATCACTACACTCTGATCTTCTAGAAGGATGCTATTGTTTCTGATTTATTGTAAATTCCTCCTCCTGCCAGATATACAGCCTGGTGCCCAGTCTAGACTAGATACTCAAGGAATGTTTGTTCAAAAACAAAACAAAAACAAAAACAGCAAAACAAAATGTAACACCTGAGAAAGAAAGAGGCAGATAACAATAATCCTTCATATTCGTATGGTATTTTATAATAAATAAAAAGATTTCACATGTAATATCAGCCTTAATCCCCAATCCAACTTTTTGAGTCTGGCATTATGATCCTCATTTTATTGATGAGGGACCCTTGTCTTAGAGTGGTGGGTTGTCTTGCTTAGGGTTATGTGAGGAGGCAAGCGCCCAAAGAGACAGGCAGCTCAGAGGTAGAGACGGATAATGAGATCCAGGCAAGCAGAGACAAGACAGAGGAGACCAAGGCATGGAGACATGATGGAGACCAGTGGAGGTGGACACACAGATGAGGAGAGCACCTCCAAGCTCTCCCCCTTCCACTCAGGCTCTCCTTGTGTCTAGATCTAGACAACTTTCCTGAGCACACATCCAACCCTGGCACATCTCCACTCTGCAGAGCTCTACTGTTTCTCCCAAATACTTCAGGATAATGACCTTCTGTGAAGAACCTTCCTGACTTGACCCTACCCACTTCTCTGGCCTTGGGTCATGTCACTTTTCTATTGCATTATTCAGTCTCATCACGGGACCCTCTTCAAACCCTAAGAGCTTAAAGTGCCAGGCCATTTTCATCACTATGAGCTTATCCCTGATCTCACCTGCTGCAGATGCCTGACCAGCCCCTGCTTATCCTCCAAGACTCAACATTACTGTTGCTTCCCTTACAGAGCCATTCCTGACTGCCCTCCCTGCCTGGCTTGTCCCTAGGTCACTCCCTTCTTTACTAAAATGGAGTGGGACAAACCCAAACTTGGAAATAAGAGATGTAGATTTAAATGCTGTTCACCCACCTATGAGCTGCAGGACTTAGGGTAAGTCATGGACCTGCTAACCTTTGGTTTTCTCATCTCTGCACTAAACCTAATAATAGCTGCCCTGGGATGGTTTTGGGATGAAGGATAATGTGAAAAAAATGCCTGGCGAGCACGTGCCGATAACCTGCCTCTCCCGTCAGACTGTGAGCTGCCTAAGGGTGGAGGCTCGGTGCACCTGCTCTCTGCATCCCCAGCGTCCAGCCTCGCCCATGCCTGGGCTTGCTGAGTCCTTCCCGCCCACACTGTGGCTACTGGGTGGGACGTGCTTGCAGGCACTGTGGTCAACCCACAGAACCACTGAGGCTGGGGAGGAGGAAGGCTGGAGGGGGTGTGGTGGTGCTTCCCTGTGGGGACGTGATGGACCTCTGTATTGGGCTGGTGTTGTAGGTTTAGGTTTTGGTTGCATGTGTTTTGAAGATAAAAGATAGTGTTTAAAAAACATTAAGAGGCTGCTTTGTTTCCTCACCTCCATCCCTCCAGAGCAACTGTGCTTAGTTTGACTGTCATGAAGCATGTTTACAGGGAAAGTGTCAGATTAGGTGGTCTAAGGGATTCAGTCTCTATCCTTTCTCTTCTCTCCCCCAGTTTTCTTCATTTCCCTCCAACTTTTATTTTCCCAGGGGATTCAGATTCCCTGTAATTCTCTTCCTTCCTCTCCCTTCTCTCCCCACACCCCCTCCCTGCCCCAGAAAGCCAGCTTCTGGTAGGTGAGGAATTTCTCTTTCCCCCTCACACTCACGCATGTGCACATGCACACGTGCACACAATCTGGAAGAAAGGGGGCATCAGATGCAACTAAACAGCTCTCAACATGCTTGAGGACAGGAAACCATCCCGTTACAGAGGAGCAGGCCACAGCTGATTCTCCTCCAGGCTGCCAGGGCAGCCCCCGCACGCCCCCAGGCCCCAAACACCGGCTAGGGGTTGGGCCAGAGCCTTCGTTGAGATTCTGTTCACAGGGAACGCCCATTGCCAACCCTGCTCAGCTCTGTCAGCTGCCTGATACCTGTGTGTGAAAAAGTGACAGGCGCCGGGCCCTCTGGCAGCCTGAGGGCTGGCTTAGAAGCAGGCCTGAGGCTCCCTGGCAGAGGCCCAGGGCTGCGAGCTTCAGTGAAGGGTGGGAGAGGACGGAATCTCCTGTCAGAGGGCCTGACTTCAAGGCAGGGAGTAAGGGAAAGGGCAAGGGAGGGGAGGAGGGTCATAGGGAAGGACCTGAGGCTTGCCAATGCCCACCTTGCCCGGAGGGTAGAGAGCTGGAAGGGTTAAGTGCACACTTGGGGGACAAGTGTTGTTTGTGGGTGATAGGGTTAATGCATTTGTTTCCTCACCTGTTAAATGGGGATAATAATAATAATAATATCAAGCCATGGTGAGAAGGAATGGAGTTAATACAAATATATACATATATTTGCATATATATGTATATATACATGTATGTATATGTATATGTATGTATATATACATATGCATATGTATATATACATATATACGCACACATATGTATATTTATTTATTTTGAGCAATCTTTATCATCTCATGAGAATGCATTACTCCTTTAACTTTCATGTAAGCCAGAGCTTTACATATTGTCCTCATTTAAAAGATAAAGTTTCAGAGAGGAGGCCTCACTTGCCCAAGGTCACACAGCTGAATAAGAGAAAGGATATAAAACCAATCTGCAAGACAGCAAAACATACGCCCTTCATCAGCGGGCCATACCGTAGATGAGCATTTTGTGTTTCTCTTTGCCTTTATGTACCTCTACTGATATAAAGGAAATAAGATTTTTTTTAAACTCCCTAGTCAGAAAGAAGCAAACCCAAACTCAAGATACAAATCAATCCCCTTATTTTTAAAGTGTAAGTGCTGCAACATTCCACAACGGGGAAAAGAAAAATAAACAGCTAGGCTCTGAAACAGGGAGCTCTCTTGGTCCTGGGAGGGTGAGCAGGGGGAGACAGTGGGAGCTGCAGAGGATTGAAAGCTGCAAAAGCCTGTGGGGATGGCCCCTGGCTCCACCCACGAAGGGCCTGTTGCTGGTCCAGGTGGGACTCAGCTGCTTGCTTGGACAGAACAGCATCACATTCATTAATTCATTCAACAAATACAGAGCTCCTAAGTGTGTCCAACCCTGTCCTGAGTGCTGGCAGGAAGAGAGAAATCAGCCCGTTTCTGCAGCAGGAGTCTGCATTCTCAGGCATGACAGGAGCAGAAATCAGGCAGCTCCATTGCAGGGTGATGAGGGCAGTGACAGAGCCTGGTGGCATTAGAGCAGGGAGAGCACAGAGCAAGGGCACCTGACCCCTGGGGATGGCCAGGGCACTGAAGGCTCCCTGGAGAAGTAGGGTCTGCATGGGGAGTGCAGGACCCAGTGAGTTATATAGATGAAGGTGAGGAAGGAAAGGCAAGGGGGTCCACCCCTACAGAAGCTCAAAGCCAAGTTCTGAACATTGTTGCCACTGGAAGATGAAAGTGACACCCCTTGAAATCCTACAACTTAGAAACAATGACCATTAGTTTCCCACATGCACAGTTAGTCTGTGGTACAAATGGAACTTGAACTCAGTTACATCTGATTCCTCCTATTATATCCTTTGCTTCCTGAAGTCAACTTCCTCATTTTAATGATCAGAAACTAGGGGCCAAAAAGGGCAAGTGACTTCCCAGAAGTCATATTCTGATTGGGTAACGAGGTAATTTTGGTGGATCAAATCCTTGCTCTTGACTTTTCTCTCTTCCCTGTAACAAGGGGTCTCCTGGTATCGTTCATTTGCCTGAGAATCCAAGAGGAATATATGTATATCTCCACCTTACTGACCTCAGCCTTGGCCTTGGGCACACTTTGGCTAATGGGATGTGAACAGCCATGACATATGCCCCTCCTGTGTGGACACTTTGAACGGGACTGTATTTCTGCCCTCTGCCTGAAAATGGCCTAACCCAGATGGGGAAACACTTCTTTCAGCCTGGGCCCCAGATGAGAAGGGAGGTGGAACCATGCACAGCCCGTCTGAGCTGGGGAGGACTAGTGTGCAACACAAGCAGGGATGAAGTTTTCACCGTGATAAGCTACCAGGCTCTTGAGGTTGTTAGCACAGCAAAGCTGATGCATATGGCATGGGTTCTTGCCAAAAGGTGCCTCCGATGGTACAATAAGTATGAATTCAGGCCATGAAGGTAAGGGCTGTGTAGGTGAACACCTTAAGCACTAAGAGGATAAGAAATAATTAGAGAAAGAGTTGAAAAGTACAGGAGGGAAAAACAGGTGTCCAACGTCCGGATTTCCAAGGTCACCTTCTGATAAGAAGAAACTGGTGGTGGAGGCCGGCCCACTCTTTTGGCCAAGAGACTGAGATGAGTCAGAGGTTTCCTCCTAGCACTTCCGTCCCAGAAAGAACCATTGGTACTGACTACGAAACATGCACACCTGCAGGCACCTGGTTCCGAAACAGAAGATTCTAGGGGAAAAGATGCAGTAAAATGCCTTCAAATGAATCTATGCCACCAAATCACGGTGTGACCTTGAGGAGGTCATTTTCCTTTTGGCATCAGTTTTCTCATTTGTAAAATAAAGAGGCTGAATGAGAATATCTCATTTTCCTTCTGGCTCTGATATGCTACGTATGATTTGATTGCCTCGAACTCATTAGTCCCAACTGGCTTGAATGGGACCCAGTAGTATTGAAGATAATCGTAGGAATCCATCAAAACGTAGCCCAAAGAAGGTAATCTTGAGACTCTGAGATAATGCAGGGAAAGTGCTTTGCCTTTGGAGGTAGGCTAAGAGCTCTATTGTGTGGTTTTTCATGGAAAAGAGGTGGGCAAATGTGCCCCTTGTCCTTTAACTTGCATTCCTCTAGCAGCCTCCTCCCCGCCCCCACAGACTTGTAACATCTAGCAATCTCTCAGGCCGTTCTACCTCATCCTCTCTCCTCTCATCAGAAAGAAAGGTAGCTCTAAACCAAAGGAGGATGGAATGACATGGTGTGAAACATAAATAACATCTTGGGGGAAGGCAAAGGGCAGGGAGGAGAAATCCTGACTTCAGAATTCAACAGATCTGGGTTGGAATCCCTGTGTCTCTTTTTGCTCATATATAAAATGGGGGTGATTCTTACTTCACATGGTTATTTTCAGAATTAAATGATATAAAAAAGCTTATGGGCACACACAAGCACTCGCTTACATCTGTGACAATGACAGCAGGCATCCTGGGAGTGGCGGCGTGAAGACAAAGCTGAATGCTATATGGTATCTTGAGAGCTGAGCAGAGAGAGGAGGGGTAGTCGGTCATAGAGTGGAATGTGTGGGGTGAAGGCGCAGGGATGAGCATGGGTGCAACAAGGTGGTGGTTGTGAATGCGGGTGAGCTGAGTGTCCTTTAGTAAAGGAGGGACAGGCAGTTAGAGTAAGTGTAGAAGTTTCATGCAAGGGAACATATATGAGTCTAAATATAAATGAGTCTAAAGCTTTAAAGCTGGAGGCCCTTAACCTGGTAGGTAATTCTGATCCCTGAAGGGCTTTAGGAAAGTGTGCATGTGCTGATGCATCTTGGGAAAGAAGCTGCAGCCCCACCCAAACCAGGGTGTGGGGAGGGAGAGAGAGCTGGTCACTTCCCCAGGGGAGCTCTGCTGCTGTGCACCTCCGACACAGACATCTGAGCTGTGGGGAAAACTTCAGACTGCACGTTGAATTAAAACAGATGTGATTACGGTAGAAAAAATTTCTTCGAGACTTTAAAAGTTCAATTTTCCTTTCTTTTCATCTCTCAAGAGAATCACTGGTTTTAAACCCAAGACAGTGAAAATCTCACATAAAAAAATGAATCCAGAATTCCTTTTTCTGACCAGACCTGAGTTAGATTGCTTTTATTACTTGCTTTTCTTTCAGTCACCTTAAGCCCACAACCTCAGTGGGTCCACCCTGGGCCCAAAAGTTTGGTCCTACCATAGGTTATGCTCAGAACAGAGTCCTTGAACTGGTAACATCAGCATCACCTGCCAGCTTATTAAAAATGCAGATTCTCAGAGGCCACTCTGGACCTTCTGATCATATTTTGAATTTTTTTTAAAGATTTTATTCATTTATTTGACAGACAGAGATCACAAGTAGGCAGAGAGGCAGGCAGAGACAGAAGGAGAAGCAGGCTCCCCGCCGAGCAGAGAGCCCGATGCGGGGCTCGATCCCAGGAGTCTGGGATCATGACCTGAGCCGAAGGCAGAGGCTTTAACCCACTGAGCCACCCAGGTACCCCCAGATTTTGAATTTTAATAAGATACCCAGGTGTTTCTTGCACATGAAGATCTGAGAAGCACCAAGTTACACGTGCCTTCAGGTTGCAGGAATTCTTTACAACCAGAGGGGGTCAGAGTTGGTCCAACCTCTTCATTGCACTGCTGAGGACCAAAGATCTAGAGAGAGGCAAGAACTAGGTTTTCCAAGGTTACTCAAGTAGTAAGTATAATTGGTATAGTAAAGTTAATAACAGGAGACCATGTAACATCATAAAAAGAGAACTCTCTGTAGCGAGCTGGAAATGAAGTTTGGAGTCACCTCAATGTGCAAGATTTACAACCCAGGTGGGCCAAATTATTTCATCTCTCTGAGCCTCATTTTTTCCCTTTTGAGCAAGTGGGAACAATAAGATCCTCGTGATAAGGATGAGAAGGTTAAGTCAAAAAAAGGACGTAGAATATTTATCACAGTCCGAGTGCTCATTTGCTAGTAACTGCCATAGTTCAGAGATGCGGCCAGAACCCAATGCTTCAGAATCCTACCTACTGTCTTTTCTCCTAATCATAGAGTCAACCCAAGTCCTACTAATGAGTGTGGTTTCCTAATTTAATAGGAGTTCCCTCTGCACGATGGATAGCCCCCCTTCTGTGTATCCCCTTAGCTCTCAGCTCTCTTGTCTCCTGATATTGAGACACACCTTCAATGGGTGGTTTCCTTCTGTCTTCCTGCTAGAGTTTTGCCTTAAAGCAGGGACTGTGTCTTTTATCTCTGTCTCCCCAGAGCACATCATAGTAGATGTGCTGGTAGAGGGAAGGAGAGAGGGATGGAAGAGAGAAGGGAGGAAAGAAAGGAGGAAGGAAAGGAGGAAAAGAGGGAGGGAGCTGGGAAGATATTGGGTGTTGGAAGGCAACCATTTTACAGCATGATGGATTCATTCCAAGAAAGAGCTTGACAGTACAGAATTCATCTTTTTATGACTGTGACAACACTAATACATTTATTTCCCTTCTGAAATTAACTTTCTAATATTAAGAAAGGTCAAGATGAACTGCAGCAAAATGAGACATTTTGTCATTTTTAACAAATTATACCAAAGCAGACTGTCAGATTAAAGGGGTCACCATTTTGAGGTCTAAACACTCGTGCCGATTGCATGTTAGAGCTAATGCTTGTCTTTCTCGCTGTTCCCTGCCCACAGATCTCCAATAGTTCCCTTTGGCCCAAATGATAAAACTCAAATATCTCAGTCTGGTGTTCTGAGGCCCTTTAGAATCTGATCACTTTTTTAAAAATCCATTTCTTCCCTGAAGGGACAGTCTAACAAGCCAGTCCCATCTCCTTCCTGCTATTCTCTTCCTCCTACATGGTTTTGCTCTATGATGTCTCTTGTCTTAACTGCCATCTTTCCTACTGGATGCCTGTGCAGTCTCTCTGTCATTTCTCTGCCTTACCCATCCAGCCTACTGGCTGGCCCCTTGTTCCTCAGGATTTTATTTGTTCTGGTCTTGAGCCTGACACTTCTGCTCTTTTAGCCTTGAGTTGGCCTTGGCCATGGCTTTGACACGGAGTTCCCTCTGCCTCACCCACATCGGGCCCTACCTTACCTCAGAGACATTTGGAGAAGACTTGGAGGGTGTGTGAGAGGACACTGAATGTGGGTGCTTTGTTAAAGGGAAAAAAGAAAGAAGAGCCATAACCCTCTGCCTTGTTCCTCCTGATCCCCTTCCTTTGATTCATCCATTTGTGTGCTCTGCCCTGGGCTGGACTCGGGGGGCCATCTGGACTCCCTCAGAAGAATGAAAATGAAGCCCTGACTCTGTCTCTTCGGAAAATTACTTAGGCCTTAGTTTCCCCATTTGCAACACAAAACACATAATCTGTACCTCACAGCATTGCAGCAAGCATCAAACAAAAGCTTGTATGTGATTGTGCTCTGGAAACTATACATGTCTGTGACAGATTAGTGAAAATAAATAGGACAAGATCCATGTGCTAGTGACTCACCCCCAGGGCTGACAGTGCATGTGCTCCAGTCTGGTAGAAATCAGAGGGGCCCGAGTTTGAGTCTCAGCTCTACAGTTCAGTCTCAGTGGGCAACCTTGAGCATGCCATCAGCCCTGGGCTTATGTGTTCTCTCCCTCTATTCTTTTTCTGTGGAAGGTTAGTTTGGAGGACCTCTTCAGTTTTTTTCCAGCGTGAGGTTCTATGGCTCCATATAGGGTTCTCTAAGAGCCCAGAGGCCAGAATGAAGTTACTAATTCAAGGTTAAAAGTGAGTGCATTGGGGGGTGCCTGGGTGGCTCAGTGGGTTGAAGCCTCTGCCTTCGGCTCAGGTCATGATCTCAGGGTCCTGTGATCGAGCCCCACATCGGGCTCTCTGCTCTGCAGGGAGCCTGCTTCCTCCTCTCTCTCTCTGCCTGCCTCTCTGCCTACTTGTGATCTGTCTGTCAAATAAATAAATAAAATCTTTAAAAAAAAAAAAGTGAGTGCATTGGAATTAGCCAGCCCCATTCAAGACCCAAATCCCAATTTGACTGGCATGTTCAATCATTGAACTTCTCAAACCAAGTGCTCTTCACAGTGGTTGAGGGAGGGCCACCATATCCAAAGCAGTGACATAAACCTGGTATTCCATTTACAACGTCAACTGAATCCAAAGACAATGGGGATAATTCTGAACATTTGCTACTCAGAGGTAATATCATTTTCAAGAAAAAGCTAAATCAATAGAACTCCTCTCTTCTAGGTTCGCTATTTACATGTCTTTTAAAAATGAAAGAGGAGACCCTTTGAGCAATGGTGAGCCCCCTATTGGCTGCTCTGCCTCCAGGGAGCCGCTCACCCTATGCTTTGCTGCAGAAGTGGGCCCTGGGTCACACGGAGCTGACTTCCATTTCCAGCTCCAGCTCTGCTACCTGCCCCCCACCCCCGCCATCGGTTGTAATGACCTTGGGGGTTCTAACCGCTTTTCATTTGTTCCTTCTTGCAACTGACATTTTACTGATGTGTTTGGTATTGTGCCCTGGGCAAGAGAATGCAGAGGTGACAGACATATAGTTTTATCCTTCAAGGAGTTTCACAGCTCAGTAGAGAAAACAAGCACATAAACCAATCAGCATGATGTGGAGTGATAAATGCGTGTGCCAGGGGAGACTGCGGTTGGGGTGGGCGGTTGTGGGGGGGTGTCATTCACGCTGAGCCTTACTTTCCTCACCTGAGAAACAGGGATAATGATGCCCATTTCATAGGGCTGTTCTACGGATTCGATGAGGCAATGCCTAGCACGTAATAGATGCTCAATAAATATCAGCCACTTCCCCCTTTCCTACTGCCACCCCAACCCCAGGGTACTGAAAAGCTGTTTTCATCTGTCCCATCCACTCCAAAAGATCCAGTCACATAGCAAAGAGGTCCATTAAAGAACATGCCTTAGCAGTTGGAGGATTTTTCAAGGTCACAGCCTGGAGCTAAACTCTAACAGGAAAGAAACTGTTCATTCGTAACTGGGAGCCTGAGTAAGCCAACTTTTCTGACTGCTAAATATGTGCTGGTCACGCCAGGCATCTAAAGAAAAGCTTTGGCTTTGACAGGCCCTGTAGGCATAGCCAGAGAGAGGCCGTTTCTGTTAAGTGGATTTAGCCGCCAATCAGCGTCTAAACTCCATCTTTCAATGAGCCCCTGTCCACTGCCTCAGCGGGTGAAACCTGCTCCAAGCCACACTTGGGGTCTGGAATTGCCCAGGGGAGGGTTCGTGAGGATTATGTTCCCTGCTACTCACTTTAGAACTCTCCTTGCTGTCTCATCTTTAGGGATTAGAGTGAGTCTCCCCACCCACCAGAAACACACACACAGAGGGGCACCTACCCACACCCTAGGAATGACAGAAATCCTCTTGCCCTCTGAAGGCTGAACTGTAAAATTCACCCAGAATGGATTAGAACAGACAAATACTGGAAGCCGGAAGAGAGAAAGGCTCCCATGGCAGGAGCCTTTGAGCGTACTGTCAGGCGATTAAAGGTATCAGCTCCGCTGAAGAAAGACTCACAGATGGGAGTTGGGGAGTGGTCAGAGACGCCGCCATAAGGGCGAGGGTCTGCTCCCTTTCAAGACCTGATTGCAAGGCTATTTCAATAACCAGAGCCATAGGTATTTTGTAAATACTATAGTTTAAAGATGGCGATAATGTTCTGAAGTTAGCAATGAAATATCAGCTATTGTATATTACTAGATTTGAGCTTATAATAAGAATAAATGTGGACACTTATTGAGTACTTATAATATACCAGCCTTAGAAAATACCATACAAGTGCAGCGTCGTTTTCAACCCTTACCACACTCTGTGAAGAGATGCTACTATCCTGGGTCACAGCTCGGGGCACAGAGTCTGAGAGAGGTGAGGCGCTAGACAGAGCCAGAACTGGAGGCTGGAGGCAATTTCTGACTGCAGGGTCCTTGCTCTAAATCCCTCGGAGGAAAGGGTCTGCCCCTGCTCTTTCCCACTGACTGGGCAGTGCTTAAAGGTCAAGGACTTAGCGGACTGAAAAGAGAACTCAGTAGGAAGAGAAGGCAGGATTTGAGGTTTGCTCTGGGGAAGTGGGGTCCCTGTTATGCTTACCTAGAGGGCAAGGAATTGGCAGACTTTCCAGGGTGTTAGGAGCCTGGATGTTGGCACCTCTGGGATAAGAGTTCTGAGCAGAGGGTAGTAGAGGTACAGTGGATGGATGGTTGCATCGGGGGACAGATAGAAGGACGGCTAGTCAGAAGACAGATGATGGGCATCAACTGACCCCAGTTTCCTTCTATAATGTGGGCTGGGCTGGCTGCCTCAGGCTCCAATCATAGGGATTGGCCCAGCACTAAGTGGCCGCCTCAGAAGTTCAGTTCTATTTTATAAAATGAGATCCTTCTTTATATCTGGGTGGCCAGGTCCCCTCCTCCTTCCATAAATTTCCCCTCCAATTTTAAAGTTAAAATGTACTTGTAGAAAACTGCTGGGAAATATAAAAAAGTGGAGAGGAAGGAAACAACCCTAGTACCCAGAAATACCACTGTTAACATCTACTTCATATCCATTCTTTTGTGTATGTTTTAAACCTAGTTGTTATATGTCTTAACATATAATACACATGCAACTTTGTCTTCTGCTTCTTTTCACTTAAAATTATAGCATAAGCATTTTTACAATATTGCAAACTCTTCATAAACATCCATTATATGAATGTATCGTGATTCACTTAATCAGTTTCCCACTGTTTCCCACTGTTAGGCATTTAGATTTTTTTCTTGGTTTTTCACTATTTATAAGTAATATGGACTTTTTTTTTTTTTTTTTTGCATAAATCCTTATTCACACTTCAAATTATTTTAGCCTAGTTTTGTAGTACCACAATTGCTGGCTCAAAGCTACAAATAGAACGAAATATTTTAAACCCCAGAAGGTCACAGTAACATTTTTTTCCTCTCCCTTTTAAATTCCATTTCCTTTCTAGTCCCTGATAAAGAGCCCCCTGGATTTCAGGATAAAGTCCAAGTGTCATAGAGCACACTGGTCTCTATGACAGGCTTCTGCTGACCACTTAGCCTTACTTTCCACCCCTTCTCCACATGCTCCCCTCAGTCCAGCACACCGAACTCCTTAGAATTCTCAGAGTCTAGTCATCTGATACATGTATGCTCATCCACGCTGCTCCTTCTGCCTTTAACTCTTCCCCAGTCTGTCCAAACAAGTACTAGTCTTCCTTCAAAACTCACCTCAGAGGTCACCCTCCCCAGCAAGCCTTGTCTGACCCCAAGTCCAACCGAGGTGATCTGCTTCTCCCACAGGGCATCTGGATTCCTTGCCTGTCATAAGGCTTACCACCCTGTCCTGCCATCATTGGTTTGCAGAGTCAGGAGCTCTAGACCAGGGGTTTGCAAACTTTCTCTGGCCATGGAATCCTTTATTTAAATGCATTTGTCACAGTGATAAAGATTAACATCTGTTGAGAATATATGTGCCGGGCAAAGTGTCTTCAGCAAGTCGCAGGAATCAGTTCAGGTAATCTTCACAACAACCTTTTACAAAAGCAAGGCAGACACTTGGAAAGGTAGGGGACCTGCCCAGGATAGCAAAGCTAGTGAGTGTTGAAATGAGATTTAAATCTGGGTTTGGACTTGAGCTCTTAAATCACAAAGTTATACTGCTCAGGTTAAAAGGGAGAGGAGCCCCATGGGAGGGGGTCCTCAGACCTCTTGCAATTTTTCTGGAAACAGTTGGAAAACCACTGCTCTCTTCTGGATCATCAGTTCCTTGACGGAAATGACTGTTTGCTCTTTGCCTTTCTATTCTGATATATAGTGCCTGGGCTGTGAAAATATTTATTGAATGGATAAATGAACAATTGCTTTTCTTTTGAAAATTACAGGAAAGTTACTCTTTTTTTCTATATACTTTACTAGCTTGCAGTGAAAGCGAGCAATGTGAACCTGGCATGACTTGGTGAGGGGGAGGACATCAAGGCTCATTGGCCAGGAGGTCAAGCTGTGTCCGGGATGATAAGACTTCTCACAGTTGGACACCTGGGAGCAGGATGGGGCTTAGGAGATAGGCATTAGAACTTCTGGAAGATGGGGCAATTTCTGGATGAAAGGTTAAACAGTGGAATCAGTGATTAGTCTGGTCCCTTTCATCAGAATTCAGCTCTCTCCACCATGGTAAATAATGGGCTAATTAGGCATCTGGCTTACTTGATTTCCCATGGCTAAGGCCAATTTCTGAAATGCAATATGCTATTTGATGTACCAGCATGAATTCTTCCTGGGCTCCAGAGACTCCCAACAGCAACAGCCAAAAATAACTCTCGATGTTCCCCACACACTGAACACGAAACACCCTAAATGTGACTTGTTCTCTGTTGTAGGCTGGATAGGCTGAGAGTGTAAGGGGGGTCACAGGCTGTATGCTGATTCCAACCAGCTCAAACCAGGGGCCTGAAAGGGGAGGAGTTTGCCACAGTTGGCGGGTGGGGGATGGGGGAGTGGGGGTGAGAAGTGGATAGGATAGGTATGGTAATGGGAAAAGCTCCTGGAGGAGATGACCTGGGGGTATACTGGACTGGCTGGGTAAGTGAAAAGAGGTTATTCCAGAACTATCCACAGAGACTCCTTTTTAGCTCATTAAGGCTGGATAATTGGATGACTACGGGATAGGGAAAACGGGGAAGCAAGCTTGGTCTAACTTAGGAACAAGGGTAAGTTGAACAGACATCAAGAGCAGAGAGTGTGTAAAGAGAATTTTAGAATTTGTGGATTTGCAATGGAGATCCTACATGGCTGGATCCTAACATACTAGAATTTCTGAATTTGTGAGCTTGAGGAAAAAGAAATCCATATGTGGGAGCTCTCAGTGACAAGGGATCAGCAGGGGCAAAAGAAGAAGGAAAGAAGATGAGTCATTGGAAATGTAGAACAGTGAGAGAGAAGGGCAGGGGTTTGAAAGCAAAGGTGCCATGGATTTCTCTGGGCTGTTTGGGGGCTATCATGCTGGGAAACAACGTGTCTGTTGAGGTGGCTAACAAGAGTTCCCAAACACTCATCAACAGCCTACTACGTGTGGGTCCCTGCCAGGTAATGGACATAGAAGCTGAAAAAGGGCTTCTGTCCTTGAGAAGCTCCATCTAAAGGAGGCAGGAAAACTATCACTAAAACACAACAGGCTGTGTGCTTTCACCAGGGGTGCTCTGGAGCTAGGGGATGCCTATAGAAATCCAAACAGCCACCCCTCTGAGGAGACTGAATTTTAATCAATGCTTAAGACGTTCTCATTGAGGTACCAGTGAGCGACCAGCCCTGGCCAGAGAAGCAGGGAGGTGAAGGCAGATCATTGGCTCTGAAGGGGTTTGAGATTGAATTGAAAAAATTGGAAGCCAGTGGAAGTCTGAGGAGATTCTACTGTGGCACCAAGCCCACAAAATACACTCCATGTGTGTTTATGGAATACCACTAGATGGAAGAAGCAAAGTCTGATCATAGAAGAACAAAGCAACAGAACGCTTTGTGGGCCAAAGGGTTCAAGGAAGTCTTAGAGGAGGCAGGCCTGGAGGTAGGTTCTAAAGATTAAGTAGGATTTGGAGAATGACTTAGTGTCTCTCTTTTTTTAAAATTTTTAATTATTTTTATTAACATATAATGTATTATTTGCCCCAGGGGCTTAGTGTCTCTCTTGACTTGAAATACTCCTCCTCCTCTTTACTCAGCAAATTCCCATCCCTCCTTCAGAACCCAGTTCCAGTGTTAATTCTAGGTCTTGGTAAGTGGACTTCTTCTTTCCTGCCTATCTTTCCTCTCTCACACCCAATGCACATTCATGGAAGACCTGTGCCCTACACAGGGTGTCAGGGATCAGAAATGACTAAGGTGAAATCTAAGACCTCAGTGGGATCCCAGTCTGTGGTGGGGTATGGGACCTTGGGAGAGCGGGGTCAGTGAGGCCAAATGCGTAAAATACCAGTGGCTCCATTTCTCATAGACCTACTTTTAGAGTCTTTGTATATACATATTACCTTATCCTGAGAGAAATCCTGTGGGATGGGCATCCCAGTTGCCAGACAGGGAAAAAGAGACACAGAGTTTAGCTGACCTGACTCAGATGGAAGTTTCCAGAAGCTTTGCTGGCTTCCATGCCATTGAAACAATATGCATCTAGTTAGTTGATAAGTGGTATTCAGAGTCTTTCAGGATGAAAAGATGTTAGAGAAACTGAAGGAAACAATCAGCTTGACAGGAATATTGCTCTGAAGTGAGAGATCCATCTTTCTACCCGGCTCACTGCCAGAGTCAAAGTTATAATCTAGAGGGTTAGAAAAACCATGTCTTTTATCAGAGGTGGGAGAAGTTGCCCTTTAGGAAAGTAATGATTTCTTTTAAAATTTCTTAAAGTTTCAAAGCCACCTCAAACTATTGTAGGAAAAACTGTAAAAATTTCATGAACCAGCAGCACCCTGTGTTCTCAGAGCCCACTGCACAGTATTACTTTTACCTCCAGTCTTTACTTCCAGACTGAACCTTTCCCCCCCCTTTTTTTTTTACTGTGGCTATTTACTGACTTCTTGGGCCAAGTTGGGAGGAATGGAAAAATATTTGAGGAGACCAAAGTGTGTGATCTATGGCTGTGGTGTGAGTGCACTTAGCTTACCCCTTGCGAAACCTCCGGCAGCTGGCTGCAGTCTGCCCATTTCCACAGGCATTCCTCTTCACCCTGCCCCGGGCAATAGTCCTTCTTCACATTTATAAACATTTTATGTTCACATAAAGTGAATACATTGGGTCTCTCTCCAACCTGTGGGTAAGCAGGTCAAGGGCTTATTCTTCCCTTTTGGCAGAAGAGCAGACTGAGGCTTAGGAAACTGACGTTCATAGGACATCAGCCATGTGCTAAGCCCCTCCCTAGGCATTCACTCCAGGCTGTCTTTCACAGGCAGGAGCCCGACTTCTGGGCCTTGACGTGGAAATCCTGCCCATCGGTGGAGACCTCAGAGCCAACAGCCAGCTCCAAAATGAAGCAGAGACGCAGACTGTTGGAGCCAAATGGGCCTTGTGGAGTCATCCTTCAACCCCTACAGTGTATAGACTGGGGTGCAGTGAGTGGGGGGAATGAAAGGCACAGAGAGGGGAAGAGACTTGCCTAGCAGCACCAAGCAAAGAGGGGTTCATCCAGTCTGGTGCAGGGTGGCTAGTGTTCTCAGTCCCTCTCGATGCCCCAAAGACTAGCTCACAGCTTTAGCTGTCCCCTCCAGGGGGCCTGTGGTGTGAGACCACTAGAGACGTGGGGTTGGAACCAAAAGTTTGGGAACCTACAGTCTGGATGCCTGAGCTCTCTAGGCCTCAGAGAGACAGTGTGCTAAGGCCCTAGGCATGTGGTTTTTCACTACGGAGGCACAGGCCCCTCCTCGGGGGTGGTAAGCATCCTGCCTAGGGGGCATACTTTCCCACCCCAATGCCATAGTTGTGGCCTTCTGCTCTCCTAGTTTGTCCCAAAGTGCATATGTGGGTGGGGATGGGGTGCCCCCAACCTTCCACCCCCCGTGCTTGCCAAGGTGGCTTTACCCCTCCCACCAGCAAGGTTTCCAGGCCGTCAGGTGCGAACACACAGGTGCAGCTTGATTTCTAGTGAGGAGTTCCCATCTCAGGGCCTTCAGAGCTGGCAATACAGCGAAACCTCTGCCCATGCTAAGAGCAGACCTGCTGGGCCCCTTCCTGCCATTTTGACTGGGTGGGGAGCCCATGCCTGGCTGTGTGTTCGTGCATATGTTCTTTGTGTGATTATGTATGACTCGACACCTGTCTATCTGGTATGTACCACATCTATGCTTTTCTGTATATATGTTCTGTTTTATGTATGTGAATGGAGGCATTTTCCACATATCTCCACGCTGTACGTGTGTGTGTGGGTGGGTGTGTTTTCCGGACAGTGTGAGTGTGTGCTGGTTCTCTGTGTTAGATGACCATGTCACCAACTTCTCCATTTGCCATGCAGATGTGTTATAACTTATTTATTTGACAGAAAGAGAGCATCTTCTTTTGAGGACTACAGGAGGCAAGCAAGGAGAAAAAAAACCCAGCCCTATGTTGCTCTATTTTAAAAACTGCTCCGTGTTGTTATGGCAGCTAATTTTCCTTAAATGATTTAAGGAAACAGATCTGTCTACGAGCTACAGCCAAGTTGTTATAGCAACACAGGTCTTTCTCCTCCAGAAAAAGGGGGGGATCCCCCCCAGAGCATAGAAGTATTTCACAAAAGCAACCCTTGAATTCTGAGAGACTGGGGGCACAGAAAAGGGCAGAAGGGGACCCATTTGCCTCCCGCCATCAGTTCCTGGGGATTCTCCTTAGCAACTGCCCTCACCGCTCTCCAGCTTGGATCTCATTGTCCTTCGCCTGGACTTCACAAGAAGCCCTGATGGGCCTCTCTTCTTTCCTTTCGTCTCATTTCCTTTGATCCACTCTCCACACTGCAGCTTTCCCAAGTTGCTAAAGCATATGTCATTCAGCATAATAGTCTCTGCGGTGCCGTGTTCTCTGTTACATGCTGGATATGCTGAGAGCATGTCCTTGAAGGACACACCAGGAACGTTGGCCTGTATTCCACAAGTAATGGGGAGTTACTGAAAAGTCTTAATCAGGGGATAGAGACCCAGGTAGATTTAAATTTTAGAATGACTCTAGAGTTTCTAAAGTGGGGGACTGAGTGGATGGAAACACTCTTCATTGATCTCTGTCTCCCTTGCTTAAACGTTTTTGATGGCTCTCCATTGACGACGCTGATTCTCAAGATGGAGAGAGGGTGTGTGCTGGAATATTCCTAACAAGTGGCATTTTGTTCCATGGTCTTGATTTTTTTTACAGTCATGATACTTAATTCAACTAAAAATAATTTAAAAGAGGGCTTAAGACCTTTATTTTAATTAATTAATTAATTAACATTTATTTGAGAGAGAGGAAGAGAGAGAGCACAAGTGGAGGATGAGAGGGGCAGAGGGAGAGGGAGAAGCAGGCTCCCCGCTGAGCAGAACTCCGGGATCATGACCTGAAGCAAAGGCAGACACTTAAACAACTAAGCCACCCAGGTGCTCTAAGACTTTGATTTTAATGAGAAGAGAGCACTGGGCCATAGGAAGAAGCCAAATTCCTTGACTCCGTGTTCAAAGCCACCCATGAGCTTCTTAACATCTGCCTCTCCGGCCACCATCTTTCAGCTTCCTCTCATGAATCCTGCACACCAGCCCCAGTAGCTCAGGCCTCTCATCTCCATTCCACTGCTCAACTCTCCCCTGAATGCCCTCTCCCCTCTCCCTGTAACCTGTCTCATCCCTAAACCATAGCCTCCAGATGAACTATTACCCATTTCTAGAGGCCCTGCCCAATGTCCTTGAGGAAACTTCCTCAGAGCCCCTCACACTCACACACACACACACACACACACACACACACACAGAATTCATTTCTCCTAGCTCCATACTTCCAAAGCATTACATTTTCTCTACTCTAGCACACCTTCCTGGCTGCCCTGGTTGAAAATTATTCATAAAGGTCTGGCCTTCCCATTGGATTGTGAGTTCTTCCTAGCCTGTGGTCCTGCCCCATTGATCTCTATAATTCTGGAGGTGATCGAGGGTCTTGTACATGGGTACTTTGAGAAATGTGTGCTTCATTCAATTAACTGAGCCTTTTAAAGCAACACCTGCTTTTTAAATCTCTGTCAAATACTTCTCTGGGTGGACCTCTCAGGCAGATAGTTGGGTGCTAGAAGACTTACAGATGGATGGTCCTAGGAAGCCCATCTGTAAATGGGCTTCACTTTTTCAGATTGCAACTGCACCTGGGTGAGAGAGGAGGGCCCTGTGTGTGCTCATGCGTGTGAGTGACTCTGGTTGTGTGGCTGATGGTGTGATGTGAAGTCACCGTCATTACTCTATGGTATGTGTGCCAGTATAAAGCCACACTCCCATGGCTAGGGTTTGGTAAGCTCTCACCTGGAAACTGCTGTCACGTCTGGGGCTAATTACCTGGGAAAGAGGTAGAATACTCAGCCCTGATATCAGAAGGGGAGGGAGAAAGCTGGATGTGGAGGAGAGTTGGGACCTGCTCCCTGATCTTCACCACTGGAGGTAATGAAATGTCTAAGAGCAGCTCCTGAACAAAATGTGCTTGGATGGTGGGAAGGCAGGGACCCAGGGATCCGAGGGAGCTCTAGGTGGCCAGAGAAGGCTAAGCTCCATGGTGGGTGGAACGAGGTGGTCACCGAGGCCAGGAATGGAGCACATGAGTGAAGGTGACCAGAAACCTGTGTCAGGGGAACCAGAGTGGGGGGATGCCATCTCAGGCTCTGTCCCTGAGAGTTGAGGACAATCTCAGCAGGCTGCAGGGGAACCTTGGGAGAGGGCTGATGTCCACAGACCAGAGCCAGAAGTAAAAGAGGGCACAGCAATGGTGGCACTAGCATCTGGGACACTCTGAGGGAGAGCTGAGATTGGGGAGAGATGTGTGGTCTGGTTGCTTCTTTTCATCAGGGAAATCATATTAAAACTAATTCATAGAAGCTCCAGTTTACTTCATCATTTGCTTAGCATTTACTCTGAGCACCTGCTCAGAGCCAGGTCCCTGCTGGTACTGGGGACTCTGAGATCCATCAGCCCGACCCTGCCTAGGGACAGTCTACCACAACTAGTAAACAAAGGCCACGCTGTCCACAGGGAGTGCCCCAGGAGTGGGGCATAAACCACTTCATAACTAAACCACTTTATAACTAAGATCCAGTGTAGTCCTCTGGGTAAAACACTCTCTGGTCAAGGGCATCATTTAGTTTCCAAGGTCCCAAGAGGGGGCAAGGGTTTAGTGAGCAAAGGTCTAGAAAAGCCACCTTTGAAGTAAATGCCATCATTAACGCAGGACAGCTGGCTCCTGTTGCCAGGTGAGAACATAGAAGGGCTCATGTCTGAGACTCACAATGCAGGCTGGACATATCACTTCTGCTCAACTTCAAAGTCGCCATGTCTAAAGCTTGCCCACAGGTGCACTGCCCCTCCTGAGTTCCCATCTCAGGAGGGACGATGACATCTACCCCGCTGTCCAGGCCAACCACGGATATCATACAAACCTTCCTGTCCCATCAGCTGGTCACTAAGCTACCCACACCCTCCATAATGCCTCTCCAGCCCTACAGCAGCAGGCTCTACTGGGCTCTAGCCTCTAGCCTGGCACCCTCCAAGTTTACCCCCACAAGCACCAGAGGAGTCTTTCTGAAATGCAAACCTGATCCCGTCACCTCCCAGCTTAAAATCCTTCCATGCTCCCCATTCCCATGAGAATTAAGTCCAAATTGCACCCTGTATCATAACCCCCTCTGCCCCTCGTGCCAGCCACACTGAATGACTTGGCCATCTCCTGAGGGTGCCTCCCTCTCAAGGCAGGTGCACAGATGTCTCCTCTGCATGGAAAGCCCTCCCTGCCCTGGGAACCTTTCATGCATCAGCTCAGGTGTGGCCTCCTGGGCTGGGTTCCTTCTATGGGCTCCCACAGACCCTGTGTCTTCCTCCATGATTGCACCTGAGATAATTGCCTGTAAATGCCTGTCTCCACCAGGCTGGGAACTCTTTAGGGGTGGACAGCAGCTATGATGATTGCCAGCAACCAGCATAGAACCCGAAGGAGTTCGGAGAGGAACGGTAATGCTCCCAGACATAGTCCCCGTCCACCAACAAGGGTCTGCTGATTCTCTTCTTGCTGACTCTGTCAAGCAGAAAGCCATTGGGATGGAGGAATGAGGCTGTGAGCATTTAGAGATGAGGCCAGAAGCTGTCCTGGCAGTTCACACAGCTCTGGCCTGAGTGATTGTGGTGACGTACACAACAGCGGAGGTCAGGAGGAGAAAGCATTTCAGGTTATTAGGGCAGATGCCCTTGGGTACTGACAGTATCTACAACTGGACACAATGACCCTTACAGTCAAATGTGACTTTGAATCCAATCCAGATAATGTTTGTTGAGGATGTGCTACACGCCGGGTACTGTGCTAGGTGCTTTCTAATAGCTTTTAAGTAGAGCGACAGTATAATTTATCATGTAAACTGGGACACTTCTAAGAGTGAAAGGGGATACTATTAATAAATACTCTGGGACAACAGGTATCAACGGGAACTGCCCCAGGCAAGCCAAAACTTACAACCAACCTACCCATAGGTCACAGATTGTGTGCTTCCCCACCCCAGCCACCATAACTCCATACACAATTTTAAAATCTGTATTTATCAGTACTTACTTATTTAATGTCTACTCCCCCACAAATTGCAAGGGTTAGGGTTTTGCTCACTGCTAGAATATATCTCAATGCCTAGTGTTTGGAACTACGTAATAAGTATTTGTGGAAAGAAGGCAGGCAAGACTGGAGTAAAAGCCTGGGCATGGATATGGGGAGTGGGGAAGAGAGAAGAGATGGAGGGAGCTGGGATCCATGACTCCCAAGGTCAGCGTGACTCCCATGTTGGTGCCCCATGCCCTTGCTTGGGTCTTAAAGGAGTGGACTTTCAGGAAGAACACAGCTTACTCAACAAGCTCTAAGTGTGTTTATTAAGATCCAACCAGCTGATGAGCACCCTATTTATGGCACAAAAAGTGTCTAAATTGCTCTCTCTCTCAGTCTTTGCTGATCTGTGTTCTGTAGCATGGATGAGTGCCCAGTTGTTCATGAGCAAATCAATGACTTCTCAGTGATGTTAGCAATGGCAGGCTAAAGCCTCTTCTCTTTAGCAAACCTAACTCTTCCCTTTGGTTCCTACTCCATGCCCTACCCCCAGCTCTCTTCTCGGGGATTCATCTAAAACACCCCTTTTTTCAGTGGCTCCCACTCTACCACTTCTCCTATCCTGTATCTTTTTAAAAAATCATGCCTCATTGTCCTCTCTGTGAATAACTCTTTTCTATCTATAAATCATACTGAAGTTGGCATAAGAGAATTTGCCATGTTCAATCCAATTCCATTCTACCAATAGTTTACTGAATATTATCAGCCAGATCAGAAAAAATGTCAGGGCTATGGCAGGCAAGGGGCCATGGAATCACAGTCATCAAAGTTAGAAGAGACTCAGACATCATCTCACTCCAGTGTCTTCCAAACAATTGAATCTCCTCTATGCACCACTTTGATAGTGTCATTTAGCTTCAAGGTGAACCCTTTTAGTAAGGCAAAGTTCATAGTTCCTACATCCACTCCATTTTAGGCAGAGCTAATTTTTAAAAATTTCTATTTCTCTATAGGCCTTACCTCCTCCTTTGGCCTCCATGCAGGAGATGTCTGTCCTCTCCTCTCTGATAGCTCTTTGAGGATAGAATGATTGTGGTCTGTTTCCTTTCTATAACCTATGAAACCCCTATGTCTTTTCCTGTTTCTTACAAAGTCTTGCTCCTATGAGCAAACTCAGTATGGACACCCACTATTCCCCTTTTTCTGGACTAGCAGGCCCTTTTCTCTAGGAACATGTTCACCATGACCACCACATCCCCCAAGTCCAACCATGTGGTTCCTGTGTGGTTCTCTTGTTCTTACATATCCTTGCCTCTGGCGCCAGAGTTGACTTGCCCAGAGGTGGCAGATTCCCCAGGCTGGGCCAGTCACAGTCTTTTGGAACTAGAACTAGAAAATGAGAGTGAATCACTCTCTAGTGGTGGGAGCCAACAGATGTGACACTTGGTTCCATGTTTCCTACAGGTGAAGGAGGCCAGTCTACAGTCTTTAGTTATGTGAGATACACTCGTACTCTTGTAATAAATTCTCTATTTTGCGTAAACTAATTCAAATTAAATGTCTTTTGCTTACAACCAAAGAACCCTGTGAATCTGCTTCACTATATTTCCTTTATCCCAGAAGACCTCCTGAACCCAATTGAACCTGATATTTGTGAGGGATACTGGAAGGTACTTGGGTCTATCCAATTTAAAGACAAGAAGAGCAGGCCTCATACTCACCCTGGTTTTGACCCTGTACTCCTAATTTGGAGCTCCTACTGGAATTTCCCAGTACAACACTGCTCTTTCCCAGATTAAGCCTTAAAACCAGCAGGTGCCAAAGGAGTTTGGTTACTCACTGGGTCATTGTACATCTGGATGATGAGCTGTTTCACTCCATGCAGGGTGGGGTGGGCCCACGGAGAGGGATCCAGCCAGTGACGGTTCAGGTCAAACCCCATTAAAGAGCACCTAGGTAGTACCCAGAGTCAGAGTCAGTATGAACAGGACAAGCCAAACTTGTCATTTATAAATACAAATATAGCTTGGAGTAGGAGTAGTCCCTGTCTCACCTTCCTACCATTTATTATTATTACTATTTTTTTTTTGCCAGAGACAGTATAGACATTTTATATATATTAATTCACGCAGTGCTTTTAACAACCCTATAAAGTCATTACTGTTACAATTCCCACTTTATATAAGATGAAGCTGAGTCACAGAGAGGTTCAAATATTTCTGTGGAGGAGTCTGACGTCAGTGTTCATGCTCTGAGACCACAGACCCATGGACATCTCTCATACAGGGCAGTAGAGAGAAGTGCTCAGGCTAAAGTCACTGGTGTCCCTATTCTTCTCTGTCTCACACCCACAGCTAACCTATTGTCTCCACCTTAAAAATGTATTCAGAACCCAACACCCTTTTATCAGCTCCATTGACATTACCTTGAGCTCTGGCCAAGGTCCTGAGTTAATGATGTGAGGGTGGTGTTATTAGTGTTCCTATTTTGCAGATGTGGAAACTGAAGCACAAGGAAGTTATAAACAAATGGCTTGAGAAAAGAGGTGATGTCAGGATTGGTACACAAGCAGACTGCATTCCTGGCTTTCAAGAAACATAGTCTAACAGAAGAAAGAAGATATGCTCACAGGCTTGTGTCCATTTAAAATCCAGGACAATGTTGTGAGGATTAAATGAGATAAACACATGTAACTTCATTTAACATGGGTTCTGGTACATAATAGCAACTTAAAAATATATGTTGTTTGAACTTTTTATTATCATTTTATGCTACATCCTGTAGGAGTGACAGAATAATAAGTTTGCAGCCCGTGGGCTGGGGTGGGCAGAAGACAGCAGTGGTCAGGGATAACTGTCTATCTTTTCCTCTAGTCTGGGAGTCAGGCAGATCTGAGTTCATAACCATTGTCTGATCCCTCCTAATGTAGTAGGCATTTACCCATTTTTGGGGGGGAATGCCTAACATTTAACCCTGTGATTAGAGGGGACAGGGTCAGGGAGAGTTTGCTCCTCCATCATGACAGATGATGAGACTATGGTCATACCTTTTCTCCTACCACAAAAGACAGATGGGCCAGATGCTCCCTCTTTGTGATCTGCCAGCCACAGCAACAGGAAACCAGACTCAGTGGCAACAGTCACTTCCCTCCATGACTTAAACTTGGGCTAGGTGATACAAGGCTGGGAATCAGGTGTACAGCCACGGTACCATGGAATGGAGGTAGATTATTGCTGCCAACAGCCAATCTTCTCCCCTCCAGAGCTATTCTGTTAATTGTTTTCCAAATGTGGCCCTTCCTATAAATTCCCTTTCTGCTTAAGTGGCTGGAGTTAGTCTTTGTTTCTTTAACAGAAAGTATGCCTAACTATATAGCTCTGTAGCCTAATTTATATTAAATCCCAGAGGCTGGTCACCAAACAGATGGAATCATTGGTCTGGGTGCTATGCCTACAGAGTTCTTCCAGCTTCCACTCAGCATCTAAAAATTTGGAATAGAATGTTATTTTTAACAACAGGACTTAATCACAAATGACTGCAACCTTAAGAGATGGTTAGCTTATCTACTTCTCCTCTGCCTTCAATTAAGAATGCCCTAAGCAATGCCTTATCCCATGATACTTCTATGACCTGGTGCTCACCACCTTCCCAAGCAACTTATCTCATTCTTAGACAGCTCCACCAGAAAAGTCTTCCTTCTCTTTAGCTGAAATTTGTCTTCCCAGTGACTTCCTGCACTAGTCTCATCCTTGCCTCACAGAGTCACACAGAACTGTAAGGCTATGTTGTGAAGAACAGGAGCTCTGGAAGTCACAGTTAGGTTTAAGATTTGATTGGTGACCTTTTTAATTTTCTTTTTTAAAAACCCCTTTGGTCTTCTGGTTAATTATATGTATAATGAGGATAACAACCTTGACTTTCTGGATTGTGAACATGAACTACTAATGGCCCAGAAGAATCCTCAGAACAGAATGAATATTGAATAAATGGCAGCCAGTGATGACTGGCAGTGGTGGAGATTGTTGTATTGTTGAAATCGTCTAAATTTAATATTGCCTCCTCCAGGAAGACCTGCTGACTTACTCTTTGCAAATGTGGGATAGGTACTTTTCCTCTGCTCCCATGGCATCCATTGCTCCCCACTGCCTCCCACCCAGCCCATCAGAGTGGCTACAGCACAAGATATAGTAATTATTGAGTCTGTCTTTCCCATTGGACCATGGATTCCTCAAGGGTGAGGATGATGTCTTATTCAGGTTTGTATTCTTATGCTTGACAAAGAGTCTGGACATTGGTAGACATTGAGGAGTTAGTTGTTGAATGAACATTACATTCTTTCCCAAGAATTTTCCAATCTCATGTGATTGAGTTCTTACAACCATCCAGGCACATAGGTGGATTCCATTTTTCTGGCACTGAAGGCCAGAGAAGGTAAGCCATTCCTTCAAGGTCACCTACTCGGTACTCCACAGGGCCGAGACTAGAATCCAGGTGAATTTTCCCAGGACCCTTGGTATCCCCATTTGGCTATGCTGCTCAAAGGTAGCCTCTTTGATTCAAAAAAGTGAGATTCAAAACTTAAGAGAAGGTATTATAGGTGAAAGATCCTGAAAGATCAACACCTTGATCCAGCCTGTTGATGAAAATAGTGTGGCTGGTGACTCAAAAATCACTTAAGCTTCAAAGAATCCTGGAGCTCTTTAGAAGCTAAAGCATTGGTGAGACTCTTCAGTGAGCCGTACCTGTGCTGGGTACTTTTTGAGCTGATTTTTTAAAGAACATTTCTTTCTTTTTTTTTTTTTTTTTTTTAGATTTTATTTATTTATTTGACAGAGAGACACAGCGAGAGAGGGAACAGAAGCAGAGGGAGTAGGAGAGAGAGAAGCAGACTCCACACTGAGCAGGGAGCCCAATGTGGGGCTCGATCCCAGGACCCCAGGATCATGACCTGAGCAGAAGGCAGACACTTAAGGACTGAGCCACCCAGGCGCCCCTTAAAGAACATTTCTAATGGTAACAGTCTATCAGTAGGTGGGTATTTACTAAAGAAAAACCTCAGTAAAGATGCAGGAGCCCTGCCCAGCTAGGAGCTGGGAGAACAGACCTCTAATGTCTATATCATCTTGAAATAGTCACTTTCCCTCCTGGGGCTCCATGCTCTTCTTCTTCTTCTTTTATTCTTTCTTTTTTTTTTT
>ML094584.1:0-11303 GCA_003697995.1 Taxidea taxus jeffersonii
GCATCGGCATCCGCGGGCTGTCTGCAGCCCTGGTGTGGGGGCCGTCCGCCTGCCGGCTTTAATTAAACTGGCTGATCAACTCACTTAAAACAACAACAGTGTGATTATTTGGTAGTATAGAGTAGCTTTTTGAGCAGACCTTTTCTATCATTAAGACAGACGGGGAAGGAAATGGGAAGAGGGACACGGAAGACTTTGGGGACCAGCCTGAGCTTCCCGGAACCTTGGCCTCCTCACCTGGAATGTGGGGACCCCACGCCCTCCTTGCAGATGAGACTGGATGTGGGGCACGTGGCTCAGGGCCTGGTCCCAGAGGGTCTCTGTGTTCCGAGTCTCCTCCTTCCTCCCACCCGCCAGTAGAAGAGATAGTGTGCCCAGAGACAGGCATCTTAGAGGTGGGGGGAAGGTTTTGGTTGCATTTTGATGTGGCTGGGGAGGTTGTGAAACATCCTTTTGAAAAAGCATTACTTAATATCACGTATTGATCATCTAGGACGTGGGAAGACCTCCGCTAAGCCACTCCAGGAAATCCTGGGACGATGTGATGGGGTCCTGCCGAGGTAACAGACAGGATCCAGCTGGCCCGTCCGGAGGGAGGGGAGCCAGGGCCAGCCCCTGCCTTTAGGGCTTCCAGACCCGTGACCCTCCTCTCTACACGGGAAAAGGGCGCTTGACCCGACTTTTCATGACTCTTAAGAGAAAAGTGTATAGAAACGGTTTACAAAAGTATCCCATGTTTATTACAGAATATCCAGAAAGCACAGCAGCACGAAAGGGAGGTGGGGAAACACTAAAATGCAGCACTGGGAGATACCATCGCCTTACGTTTTGTACGCATCACACACACACCAGTGAGGAGCCGTGCCGGCATCAAATCCACACCTATAGGCATGAGCTACGGCTGTTACTGTGATCTATTTTCTCTCGATCTTATAAAAAACAGGACGAATGGTGCATGCGCTGTTTCTGCAAATTGCTTTGTTTGATTGCTGAACATTCCCCCTACCTTCGTAATTCTCCTGCGATACAGTTCTCCGTGGTCTTGAGCAGAAAATAGCTTTAAAACCTAGGGCAGCCCCGCCCCCCTCCTGGACTGGGTAAGGCCGATGGAGCCCGAGCGAGCGGGACAGCCTGTGCTTCTGTGCGGCTCAGCCTTCCTGGGGAAGGGGAGTGCGATTCCCGATTCCCCTCCGAGCACAGGAGGCGGTGAGATGAGGCGGAGCTTTTTGCCTAAATCGATGGGAATCAGTGCAATTTCGGGAACTCGGCTCTTGATTCCAAAGTCCTGTGTCCCAAACGGGTTCCACTGGGGAGAAGGAAGGGACAAGAGCAAAACTGCTAGGATGGGAAGTTTTGTGGCTCAAGCTGGGGAGACATAGGTCGGAGGTTGGTAGGAGATCGCCTCACGCCCGGGGATTGTCGAAGCAGACCCAGGCCACCAGGGCTGAGTTGAAGCAGACCCAGGCTGCCAGGGCTGAGTTTTAGGGGAGCGGGAGGCACTTCCTGCCTGGGCTCCTCCACCACCGCCCGAAGCCACTGAAGAGTCAGCAGATGCCTTCGGAGCCAAGGCAGCCTCCAAGCAAAGGCACAGAAATCGATTTCAGTTCATGGGCGCCTTGTAGATGGAACAGTGACAATTCTCACAAGAGCCGCAGGGCTAGCGCTCACCACTCGCTGTGGTCCCGGCATTGGTCTGAGTTCTACGGGAGCTCAGTTTTGCAGCCCCTTCAGGTGAGCACGTCACAGGCTCCTTACGGTGGCAGACTAGAAACGGGCCCTGCCAGAAGGTTCTGTATCGTCCCAGCTTATCCCGAAGTCCGTCTCTACCCAGGTTCCATCCTTATTTACTTTACTGGAAGAAAAATAATATTCACAGTATCACTCTTTTGTCCCTCTTACTATAAAAACAGTGAATGTCATCCCAGTTTCAAGCATCACAGAGAGAATTGACTTAGATTGAAGGTCCCACATCGACCCCGAGCAAAACACTGACCATGACCAGGGATACCTTTCCAAGGAGATCTCAAGTCAGAATTAGGATTTTTCTTTACCAAAGTAAAGCATTTCTACACCATCTGCCCTGGCCCTGGCCTTTCTCATGCTCCCAGTTGTTCTTTCTCTCTCTCTTTCGATGACCTGTGGTCCTCTCTGTGAATGGATTTCAGAGAAACAAGATAAGGCAGGGGGCTGCCCTAGTGAGGAAAAGTCTGCACCCCCTTTCTGGTTCTCTGTGATGTTAAATCTGGCTCAGCAGGTGTCATCCCCAACGGGGGTCCACCTGGCCCCACCTATGACCCAGCAGGACCCCTGGGGATGCATACTGTTACCACTGATGCCTGCGGTGCCCCCTTCCCTCCCCTGAGGACCCCCAGAACCAAGTGGAAGGAAAGTCAGGGATTACAGGTCCGTCTTCCGTCTTCGACAAAGGAACAGGGAGGGGAAGCCAGCCCTCTTCGGGATAAGCTGCTGCCTTTTCTCTTTCTGACCAGAAACACAAATTCCTCCAAACAACGGCCCTTTCTCCATCTCCCCCGCTTTCCAGACAAAAGGGGGTTCTCTGAAATCTTAACTCTTTTTCTTCTTAGGAATTTCTCTCCTCTATTTATTTTTTTTAAGATTTTATTTTATTTTTTTTAAAGATTTTTGTTTATTTATTTGTCAGAGAGAGAGGGAGAGAGAGCGAACGAGCACAGGCAGACAGAGAGGCAGGCAGAGGCAGAGGGAGAAGCAGACTCCCCGCCGAGCAAGGAGCCCGATGTGGGACTGGGATCATGACCTGAGCCAAAGGCAGCTGCTTAACCAACTGAGCCACCCAGGCGTCCCTCTCTTCTCTACTTTAAAATTTTTAATATCACAGGGTCAGATCCTGATTGAACCAAGGCTCAATCGGGCCACCGTGCTCCTGCGTTCTTTTTATTCCAAAGGGAAGCAGGCTGTGGTCTTGCTGGGTCAGAGGGGGTCTAACCCACTCAGTGGCAAAGGGGCCGGGGAAGTCCTGACCTTCATCTCCACCTACAAGGCCGACTTAGGCCCAAGAGCCCACTGGGAGGGGTACACGGGGGACTCTGGAGAGTGGGAGTTCGTGGGGTAGGCAAGGGGCATGGGAGGGGGCACAGGAGTATCTTGGGAGGAGTGGGAGCAGCTGGGCTGGCTGTGAGGAGCCCAGAGGGGCAAGGAGCGCAGAGAGAGTGCTGGGGCCCCAAGAGACAGAGAAGAGCAGTGGTGGGCTGGAGGGGAGGCCGTGGAGGGAAGTTTGGAGAAGGACACTGGGAGTAGGGGGGTGCTAGGGGGCTGTATCTGAGGTGAGGCCTGGAGCACCTAAGTGGGGAGGAAGGGGAGAGGGAGGAGACAGAAACCCACCAGGAAACAGGAGAGGAAAAGGGGAGAGAGAGCCCTCCAGCTGAGCAAGGGAGGGAGGTAAATGTTCTTCTAGCCCCTGGGTCTGTCCTGGCTGCATCCCCTCTCCCGCCTCAGCGCCCCTGGCCCCAAGTCAGAAGGCGAGCTCCCCGCCCGAGCCCTCCCACTGGGACTGAGACCCCATCCCCACCCCTGTGTGGGCTCCACTGCACCAACCCCCCACCGTCGTAGGTTGGGTCAGGGCCACAGGGTGGAAGCTCCTCCTCCCGGCCTCGCCTCGAGCTGCAGAGGTGCTGCGCTCAGCTTACAGGCCCAGGACTGAGCTCTGGAGGAGAGGAGGGCTAAGGCCACCACATGCGCTTGGTGCAGTCTGCACCCCAGTCCCTGGTCCCTGACTGCCTGGCCGCAGTAAACAGGGCAAGCTCAGCTGTGACAGGTGACCAGCAGTTGGCACCTGGGGTCAACTCCCAAGATGCCGAGAGAGCCCGGAGCGGCTCAGGAGCTAGATTCCCGCTCTGTGCTGGGGTGACAGCCTTTCCGCTCTGTGCTGGGGTGGTGCTCAGCCTCGGGAGCTGGCCCCATGGAGGTGGGAGGTGGAGGGAGGCCCAGGTAGCTCGAGCAGGTGCCTCCCGCTGAGTGAGCTGGCATGGGTCACACCACTGTCTACACAGCCTGAGTGCAGCTCCTGGGCTCTTCAGGCATGGGTGGAGGGCTTCACCCCCACGATTGTCCCCTGAGGGGTTTGGGCTCTAGTCTGTCCTGTGCCAAGTGCTTTGGGGAGAACCGGCGATGATTCTTAGAGCTGCTGTTGGGCGGGACGAAGCTACTAGGGTCTAGAGAGCTGGGGATGCCTTTGTGTTCCTAGGTCGCGGTCCTCACCGTGGGGCACCACCAGGCTGTCGTTTGCTCCAAGTCCCACGCAGGGGGCCAGGGGCTCCCAGGCCTGTCCCCCTGATTCCCGCATCCCTACGCAAGGCGGCGGGTGAGCGGGGCCGGCCAGCTGGGGAGGGGGAAATCCATGCACCCAGGTTTTCCCTAGGGCAGAATGTGGGAACCAGGCAAGAGCCCACCTGCAGAACACAGGGGATGTGGGCTCAGGGACAGGGTCCTAGAAGCAAGTGTGTGAAGTGGGGCAGGGGAGGAGGGAGGGAGAAGGGAACAGATGAGGGGTTCATACCGGAGGTTTGGAGGAGGCGGGAGCTGGTGAGTGGAAGAGCAGTGGCCAGCCTCAATCAGCAGACCCTGGCCCTGCGGGTGTGCGGCTTCAGCCATGCCTCCTGCGGCCCTGACACCCAGCTGGGAAGAAGGCCCAGAGGCGACAGAGGGCAGCATGCCCTCCAGACCCCTGGAAGCTGCACAGCGGGGCTCAGGGGTGTGATCTACACCCACTTAAGGATACCCGTTTCCGGCCCCTTTCACACATCACCCCAGTCAGTCCCCATGAGGCAGCGGCCAGCGGCCTCCAGCTCACAAGTGGGGAAACTGAGGCCTAAAGCCAGTGTGCAGGGAGCCCCAGGGCCAAGGCTTGACTCCTTCCCAGCTGTGGGTTGAAAGGAAGAAGCTGATGGCTTTCCATGGGACACGGGCTAGCGCTGTGACACGGTGACTTGTGCTAGATGCTGAGACTTGTGTGCATCCCCCTGTGTCTTATCCCCTTGGATTTCACAACAACCCACAAAGTACGGTTAGTCCCCATGTTACAGAGGGGGAAACTGAGGCTCCACCTGGACAGTATTCCGGCGCTGGCTCTTTGAGCATCTGTGTGGGCACTTCCTGCAGAATCTGGGTGTCTGTTTCTGACCCAGCCTCATCTCCTAGCCCCTCGAGGTGGGGTGGGGCACAGGGGCTGAGTCCCAGGAGGCAGTGAAACTGGGGGGGGGGGGGCCACGTCTCAGTGTTGAGGCCCGCCTCCCTGGCCCCATGCCACCCCCCAGAATCTCTGCACCTCAGGGCCTCCTGGCCTTGCCCTTGATCTCCCACGAAGCAGTAATAGCCAGACCTTTAAAAATGGGCTCCTGGGAGGGGATCCAGCTTTCTCTTCTTTTAAGCCCCATCCCCCCCTCCCCTTGTGGTTGAAGGGGGTAACGGTTTTTAAATGACAGCTAGAGACCCTAGGAGGCTGAATTAGCTGATGGGTGTTAGTTAGCTCTTGGTCTAAGTCTAGGCAGCTTAACTTTCTGAGTGGATGACGTCATCATCATGGGCTTCATGGGACACAGGACCCGAGCTCCCTTGGTCTGTGAGAACCGGTGGCCCCTTTGCCTCTGTGAGAGGTATGGCCCTGCCCGCAGGGGGACCTTTTGTCTCTATGCAGACAGGGAGTCTGGCATTTCACGGGGCTCTCCCGGGACTTCTCTTACCTTTTGGGCAGCAGTTGGGGCCTTCCCCCGGGGGGATCTGGCCAGAGATTCCCACTCTCCAGTAGTTGGAGACAGTGCAGTCGTGGGCACTCCCCTTGAGATGCAGATGAAGTACCCCACTCTTTGGAAGGGAGAATTCAGTGCTGAGATTGTCCTGAAGCCCTGGAGTAATACCATGAGCCAGAGCCAGTGGAGTATCCTAGGCGAGCGCCATATGATTGCAGCAGTCATGCAGTGAGCATGGGATGTGGGGCTATTGCTTTTGTTCTGGTTATTCTTGCTTGGTAACAAATTATCCAAAACTCAACAGCTAAAACAACCATATTATTTTGTTCAGGATTCTGTGGGTCAGGAAGGCAACAAGGGCTCAGCTGGGGTATCTCATTGGTTGGGGTCAGATGCACACTTACAGCTGCCGCCCAGCACCGAGCTGTGGCCTGGAGCACTCACCATGGCCCCTCTAGCACAGGGGCCTCAGTGCTGGCTCTCTGATGTGGCAGCCAGCACCCCCCAGAGCCAGTGTCCCGAGAGGTCCCTGCAGGAGCCCTCCAGCAGCACTGCCACTATACTGAAGGAAGTGACCCCACAGCCACAGATCCAAGGGGAGGGGACATAGGCCTGACCTCTAGGGGAGCAAGGTTCTCTGGGGAAACACATGGGAGATGGGATATATGCTTGTGGCCATCTTGGAAGGGTGCAATGTGTTGCTCCTTCTGTTGGAAAAGTGTGCATTTACTACAGAAAATATTTCTGAGCATCCGTGGCATGAGGGCACACCGCCTCCCTGGGCCTCTTCACCCTCCGCATGGCAGAGTGTGCCTGCCCGGCTTCCAGAGCTGGCCCCCTTGCTTTCCTTTGCCTGGGGCTGCCTCTGGTCTCTGCTGCCTGCATAGCAAGCCTGAGAAATCCTGGGAGTTCAGTCGCTCCTTGCCCCAGAAGCCTTTGATAACTACCCCAGCTGCCTCTATGGGGTAACTGAGCCCCGGCTCCAAGAATCCCCATAGCAGGGCTCAGCTCTGTGGCCCACTGTGCGAGCTGGCCCGATGGCCCACCCCCTGCGAGCTGCCCTCTGCCCCCATCTCCCTTCCCCACTCACCCATAATGTTTCCTGGGATCATCAACCAAACAAACTTCATTTGAATCCTGTCTCCGCATCTCTTGGGCAGGATCCAAAATTAAAACAGTCCCAGGAAATCTGGCCGCCTTTCTCAGGCACCAAGGCTCTCCCAGACCAGCCCTCCATGGACGATGCTCCCAAGAAGTAAACAAAAGTGAAGGACCCACAGACTCATGGCGACTTCCACAATTAGCACCGCCCCTTGCGAGATTCAGGGAATGTCCTAGAAGTGGCCCCCCTGGACGTTGCCCCGTTCCAGATCCTTGAGTTGCCGGGAGGGCTTGGTCCTCAGCAAGACAGACCCGGCCCCCCACTCTCACTGACAGACCAAGCGCGGATATTATGAGAAGGAACTTGAGCTGGCAGTTGGAGAGGGGGTCCCGGCAGAGTAGACCCTACATGAGAGACAGTGGTCTGTCTCAGGGGCACTCACTCTGCCTGAGTAGTGACAGCAGGCCTGCTCAGCCAGACCAGGCTTTGTGATAAACTGATCTAAATCTTTTGCAAATTCACGGACAAGCTTCTGAGTGTGGGCTCACCCATCCTGACATCTGACAATGGCAGAGGCAGGGTTCACAGTCTTGGTCTTGGCAGCCCTGAATGTCTGTAGTGGCTAGAGGACTGTGTTGGGTAGAATTCTGCGCTCATGGTCGACTTAGGGAAAGGGAATTCACTATATTTCATAGCTCAACAACCAGCCATAAAGATGGAAAACCAAACTCAGGGAAAAAATGGAAGAAAAAAACCCCAGGAAAGTGTTGGGATCAAAGAAATAGGAGGTACTGATGGTCTCTGCAGGTCACCATGGCTGGGGGTTGTTGTGCTTTTTTATTTCTTATTTTTTGTCGTTGTCATTGTATTTCTTTAAACGTGCATATACAGCTTTTACTATTACTTATGTAAAGATATGTGTCTAATCCTCATAACAGTTCGGTGAGGTCAGTAATATTATTATCCTGGTAACTTAGACAAGGGAACTAAGGCAGAGAATTTAAAGTGACTTGCCTGTGGCTAATGGCAATAATAGTAAGAGGCAGCAGGGTAGGAATTCAAACTCATGTAGGTTTTTTGTAATATTATTGCTTTTCCCATTAGAGTAAAAGTCCAAAATACAGGGGCTCTGGCTATTAGCAACATGAAGGTATTCAGAAGTCTTTCTTAGCCACTTGGCAAGATTTTTGCTTTTGAGGTCTCATGGCCCAAGGAGGCTGCTGCAGCCCCATCCATTGCATCCATATTCCAGGCAGAAATAAAGTGGTGGTGATGGAGAGAACAAAAGGCAGCCCTCTCAGCTGATCAGCCCTTCAAGATATTTTCTCAGAAGTCCTCCTCAGTAGCTGCTGCTTATATCTGAACAATACTAGATAAGATACAACTACATATAATAACAATAAATAGAAATCATTGCACCAACCTCTTCCTGTCTCTGGAGCCAGGTAGGAAGAACTGTGTGAAATTATAACCTGTCACCTCCTGACTGACACTGGGATTTCTGCATTTAACAATTCTCTGGGTAACTAGTCGCCACTCAGCTCTCATTATTGTGCAGACACGCAGCACAACTCTTGGGGTGTTGGTCGGCTTGAAATCATGGTCCACTAAATCGGCATGCCCGGTCCTCTGTGGCAAGGCTTGCTTTCAAGTTCTTATCGGTGTAACTGAATGAGGCACTTTGCAAGGAAGACCCGCCCCTGTTTACTTTTGCACCCGGGAGATGGCAATGACCTCCTCTAGCCCTGGGAAGGTGCGAGGGCCAGAGATGGCCCCTGCTTTGGAATGCTCTAACAGGCGTGCCCTGTTGCACACGCAGAGCCCGGCCGGCAATCTGACCCACTGAGGCACCAAATCAATCCCAAGGGATGTCCCATGTTTGTTAGTTTTCTTGTCCGACTTCCCGTGGGGACAGCTTCGGTCCACAGTATCCGGGGGCCCTTAGGGACTTGGGGGTGGGTGGGCGCTGGGGCACTAATTTCACCCATTTCGGGGCAGGCTTCTCTCTAGCTGTTCGCTTTGGCCCCTGCACCCGGGGGTGGGGGCTGAGGGCTTTGCTGACTCCCCGCAGACAACTTTCAGGAGTGAATCTGGCACTGTGTCTAGCTAGCTGCCATACTGGGCAAGGTGACTCACCGTTCCCAGAACTCCGCATCGGCAGAGTGGGGACAATCGGGGTTGGCAAGCCAGAGGTGTTCCCAGGCATTGTGTTTGAAGAGCAATGAAGCAAAAACAAAGTGGAGAACCGAGAAGCTGAAAGCTCTGGGGAGCAGACAGCTCTATGTCCCCCCCGCTCAGATCTGTCCTCCCCCTGCATGTTTATCGGCCCTTCTTCCAAGCAGCAGCATCCGGATCTGACTGATAACAAAGCCACCCCGTCCCCATCCTCAAAGGGGGCGGCAGTGCCACTGTGTGCCCCTCACACAGAGGCTTGGTCACCTGGTGAGATGCTCTTAAAGCCAGCGCCTAGAGTCCCCGAGCAGACCCAGCTCCCAGGGGCATCAGATGGACTTGTTGGTGCCTCTGAACTGACTTCCCCTGGGGTTTGTAGATTTGATTTCCTTGGCTGGGAATTCAGATCTTGGCCTAACCACAACCTCATGAAATATTAACAGTTTCCCCACTGGAGATCTTGTGTGGGGGCAGGGCAGAGCGGGGACAAAACTTTCTTCTAGGAAACATCATACAAGCCTGCTGTGCTGCATGCTGGGATGCTGGCCAGGCGTGTCTCTCTGATTCTTCCTGCTACTCCCATGGTAGAGATGAGGAAACAGAGGCACCCAGGAAACCGGGGGCTCACCAGGGACACTCAGGTGGTCGGGGTGGAGTTGCACTCCGTCCCCGAGTCCCAGGGTAGGGGGCCCACCCGGAAGGATCATGCCCGGTTCTGATTCTGGAGCCTTCCCCAGGGGAGGTGCCTGCACCATCTTCCCTGTTCCCCAGGGACAGGCCCACGTACTCACACTTCTGTGGTTGGTCCCCAAAGCCCCCTGCGGTTTCACCCTCAGCACCACCAGCTCAGGCTACCTGCCTTGCTCGGCAAGACGCCGCACTCCCCTATCTCTCCCTTCTGCTTTTGGGCTCCAGCAAGCTCCGGGCCGTCTCTAGCATTCTCTTCTGGTGGTAGTTGTGGGGACCGGCCCGCTTTGGTGGCTCCGCATCGCTGCTCTCCCAGCTGGGCGTGGCACCTCTTTGGGCCACCTTCTCGAGGTGCTTTCTGTGTGGTGCTAATGCTGTCCTCCGTCAGGTCCTCGGCTGGTGGGGACTTCCAGGGCCTTGTAGTTTATCCTGTCAGAGGCAGGGAGAGTCGCTGTCCATGCTTCTGAGAGAGGTCCAGCTCATTTCTGTGGGTGACCCCTTTGATGGTGTCTTCTCGGGTATGCTGTATTTGATGCTTGGATGGACGTCTTTCCCTTCTGAAATCAGCCGCAGCCTGGGTGTGGATTCCAGTTCTAATACTGTGTGACCTTGGACAAGTGACTCAGCCTCTCTGGGCCTTGTTTTCCTCATCTGTAAATAACACCCACTTTGTAAGATGGTTGTGTGGACCGTGAAGGTGAACGCGCCCGGACTTAGAGTGGCGCGTGGCCCACAGTGAGCACCCGGGGCTTGCCGAGGCCCCCTGCCCTGTCTGTAGCACACGTGTGGTGCTCTGGGGACCTCCTCACACGTGGAAGGGAGGCAGTTGTGCCACCGCTTTCACGGCACTTAGGGTTCAAGTTGAGGCAGATCTGCATTTAAACCCTAGAGTTCCCCTTCACAAAATGCAAGTTATCCAGAATCCTGTCTTCTCGTGCTTCATTGTGCAATGGTCTACTGTAGGGACAGTGGTGCTGAGAAAGAACAAATTGTGTCTCTCACCCAGCAAACTGAAGCACCCGGCGTGAAAGGGAGTGTGGGAATTTTCTGGCATTCAGATACTATTGCTCAAAATAAACCTGAGAATATGAGTACCAGGGAGTTATGGGTGAGTCGAGGTTCCAGGAGAGTCCTGGAAAGGCTGCACACTGGGGTCACTGGACTCAAATAGCTTCCGGTTTCGACCAGGACTCTTTCCCGTGATCCCACAGCAGGAAAGTAATGCCATTGGCTTCAGTCCTCCATATGGATATGGAGAGATACATATACATACACACACACACATACATACCTACATACCTAAGTAGGTAGGGGATGGATGGGTGGATGATTGATTAGATGAGTGAATGGATGCATGATGAAGGATGGATGGATGGATGTGTTGATGATGGAAGGATGGGTGGATGGTTGGGTGGATGGATAGATGGATATGTGGATGTGTGGATGAATGTGTGGGTAGATGGAGGGATGAGTGGATGGATGGACGGAAATGTGGATGGGTGGACGGATAGATGGATGTTTGGCTCTCTGTGTATGTATGTATCCATCCACCCGTCCTTCCATCCATCCATCCATCCATCCACACATCCATCCATCCACATATCCATCCACACATCCAT